>CATIXQ010000015.1:13560923-13622159 GCA_949711755.1 Leptidea juvernica | reverse complement strand
TGATGATCTACTAATACAGAATAAGTTTTGATGTAAAGGAATTATCCTTCTATAATCGTTTGGATTTTCTTGCGCTGCTTCTTCTTTCTCAGAGCGACATATTCTTGCGCCGCTTCTTCTCTCTCAGAGCGCCATTTGTTTCCGAAGCGGTAGTAGTATCTAGTAGTATAAGAAATGACATCAAAAAGAATTCTAAAGGAATCAATTTTGAGAAAATAAATGCCTTTTATGGCTTTTTATGCCTTTTCATATATTTCCGAAGCGGTAGTAGTTGCTAGTATATAAGAAATGACATCAAAACTAATTCTAAAGGAATTAATTTTGAGAAAATTTTTGAGTTTTACAAGAATCATGAGCGGCACTGCATTGTAATGGACAGGGCATATCAATCACCATCAGCTGAACGTCCTCCTCGTCTCGTCTCTTATTTTCATAAAAAAAAAAGATTGAAATCAGTTCACAATCGTCGAAGTTCAGGAAGCTTGAATAAACCTTCATTAATCTGACGATAATCTTAGCCCGACCAGTGCGCACGCAACTGTACAATTATAGCGAATCCGTACAATATATATCTTAGAAGCAGACTTGTTATTCCATTATTCGTGAAGTTGGGAGGGCATTGTAGTGCAATTGTTGTGGGGGAATGTAGGGACATCGACTGAACCGGTTTGATACTTTGACCACTATTTCTGCTTTCATCGACTCAGTGAATGCACTAATATCTATCTAGTTAGCATTTATAGAAAATTCCTTACGTTTGTTTCTAAGTCTTTGAACTTTCGAGGTATTTCTTTCGTATTGAATTTTATTACTAAGCAGAGAACAGCCTTAGCATATTAGTAATTTTTACTATCAATTCCTTGGGAATTATTTTTAATGTCTATAAAATCTATGCTTTGGAAAAAAATTGCGTACTCAGACAGAAGAAACGAAGCGATAAACTTGCCCAGTTTGGAGCCCATTAGTTTAGTAGGACCTACTTATACATACATACATACATACACACTCACGCCTTGTTCCCGTCGGGGTAGGCAGAGACAATAGACTGCCATTTGCTTCTATCCTTACAAACCTCGAGCGCTTCCTCTACATTCATTACTCTTTTCATACATGCTCGCCGGTTGCGGGTGCTTCGGACCTCTCCTTTTCTCAAAACGTCCCCAATTTGATCGACGAATGTTCTACGAGGTCTCCCGCGACCGACTCTCCCACACACACTTGCTTTATACCTACTACTATTTACGACCTCACAAATCTTTGCAAGCGCATTATTTAATAAAGGTCCAATGCCTTGGCTTATTTTGTCTGAAACTAATATAAACTTACTTGATGCACTTGTATCCATACTTTGACAAATTTTTATTGGGATACACTCGGGTCTTGATCTTTTTCTATTTAGTAGTATCTCTAGTTGCGGTAGTAGTATATTAGAAATGACTTCAAAGGGAATTTCAAAAGGAATCAATTTTGAGAAAATAAATGCCTTTTATGCCTTTTAAGCAACAGGTGGTAGTATCAGTTCCCGCTGAAAGCATTAAAAATTTGTAAACAAAAACCGTAACTGGAACAGGACATGAGATAACCTTCAATTCCAAACTAGCTTATTATTTTTTAGAACCCTTTATCTACACGGACGAACTTGCGGGCATCAGCTTGTGTATATAAATTAAAATAAGTAAATATCTGATAAAAAAAACCTTAATCCTCCGCTTACGTACTTTCCTACATATTCTCTTAAAACACATTTTTATTTTTTACAATAAGTAACAATTACTTTTGTATTTGCAACCAGTGTGTGTTGCCAGTAATGACATACGGTAGACGGCAGTCGTGGTCGCTAACTATGGGCCTTATGAGCTCATGGTCGCTCAGTGGGCAATAGAGAGGGCTATGCTCGGAGTTTCTCTGCGAGACCAAATCAGAAATCAGGAGATCCGTAGGAGAATCAAAGTTACCGATATAGCCCTGGTGATTGCGAAACTGAAGTGGCAGTGGGCAGGGCACATAGCTCAACGGACAGATGGCCGTTGGGACAGTAAGTCCTCGAATGGCAACCACGTACTGGAAAACGTAGTGTTGGTACAAGATGGACTGACGATCTGGTCAAGATCGCCGGAATTGGTTGTATGAGGGCAGAACAGGGCCGATCATCAAGGAGATCATTGGGGGAGGCATTTGTCCAACACTGGACGTCTTCCGTCTGATACTGGTGATGATGATGATAACTTATGGTATTTAAATATTATTACCACGTAAAATCCCCATTCAAGGGACAAACTTAATTAAACAATTAAATGACAAAAGCAAACTTAACCGAAAGGCATTAATTATTCCCTAACTTATTAAAAGTTATCTCGTTATATACAATACATTATGAATACCATCTTGAAAATAAACAAGAGAGGAATCCCCGAAGATGTCATAAAATAAATCTGGGAAGGGTTCGCAAATGGAAGGATCTTAATGTATATTTCAGGGAAGATGTTTGGGACAACTTGAAAATAATTGGACTTATCCATTATAAATACGGACTTTGTACAAAATGTCAGTGATAATATATTCTTAGAGCATGAATGTTCACGACAGAAGTAGAAACTTCATCGAGGCGAGGTTCACAATTTGTTATGTTTTGAAAGTGATAACCCTCACTTCTAGGATTAATACACAAATAAAATTTGAAAAACAACTGGAACCCCCGACCTCTGGCGTTCGGTGCCAGTGCTCTAACCAACTGAGCTAATCGTTCGAGACGTATCGTCATAAAGTCGGTTGTGGCTTCATCTACAGGATCTACATTATAGTTGATAACCTGCTCAACCCCAACTTAGGAAATTGACTTGAGATGTCGCTCTTGTAAATCTAAACAATATGCAAATAGTTTTTTATTCATAAAGACTTTAGACAATTGTAAGTATGTTTAAATTACTCTGGTTCTCTAACTGATAGCACTCGAGGCGGTGATGTCTGAACGAGCGATACATAGCCGAGCGTGACAGATTAGTCTCATTCAATATCCAAATAATAAAGTACTCAGCGCGCCTAAAGATGTTCACTATCACAATATGACTATAAATAAATATATTGCATACAAGATAATTTCTCTGGGTGAACATCCATGTCACTCTTAACCTACCATCTTCCTCATGGCATGAGCTGTAGCTAGCTCATGCTATGAGGAAGTTGAACTGAAAGTCTCATCAAAAACGGTCAAGAACTTTCAGAGATCAGCTGGAATAAAGAGACCAAACGAAAATTATACAATAAATATACAAGCTGCTTTCACAATAATTTTTATAATAATATAAACTATAAACTATAACTTTTATTTACGCGTATATTAATTGTTCCATATGAGAGGTAATAGCATATATTATATATAACATAGCTAATGAATCTAAATAATCATAATTCTTATGCTACGCCTTAGTTCATGTCGTGATCCGTAACGACTCCGATCGTATCGTCATTGTTATAGGCAGATCCTTCCATCACTTACTGCTATAAAATACTCTCAGGATCCAATTCAAAAGTCCACACTGTTGCCATTGCAGGCTAGAAGTAACGTAAACCGAGGCCAACAAACAGAATTACTCTATCAGTTCTCAGCACACATTAATTATTATGCCGACGGTACAACCCTTAGGAAATGGCATAGTTTACGGTTGCATCAATTTTGCCCAAGCATATCCTAATTACCGTAATGGTGTTAACCTGGAGGGAGGGCCGTTAAGGGGAGGAGTTACTGTGTCCTCTCGCATGAGAATTAAGTCATTACTGACTAGACCATAAGGATTGTCTTGAGATTTAGCTATTTTTATAGATTCGTGAATGCATAGTTGATACTTGAATATTTGATAATTTTATTATTATTTCATTATTCACTTTGTTAATAAAATTAAAATTAAGCAAAGAAATACAAAATTACAACATTTTAAATCTTAAGGTCTTCTATTTACATACTTACAAGCATACATCCACTTTCCCAAATAATTCGTGTGTTATTCCTTTATCAAAAGTCCATCGGACTATCAGATCATATTAGATTGTAATTGTTCGTCTCTCCCACCCCTAAGCACATAGGTGGTCCAAGGTTCGAGTCCCTTTAAGAGACAGCCCGCAACTGGGCCGTGGAGGCCCACGAGATTTAAAACAGCTGTCACTGGTAAGGCCTTCAGGGCTTTCAACATAGAGGAGGTTTTTAGTGGTTAGGGGTTGTTTATGTGGGGAGTTCCATGGGAGCTAAAGAACTGCGACCCACAATGTTAGCGTTATAACCGTTTTCCCAAAAGTTTAATAAATTTTATAATAATGTCTTCAATCGCCTTCGTTCTCATTCGCCGCGACACGTCGTTTTTCTCGACTCGTCATGAGCTCGAGCGCTTGACTACATCTGTATTTCGTCTACATATTAGCCATCAGAACTGAACTGTTGCGTTTGAAGGACGTGAGTGCTAGTGAACAACAACCTTCTTGTCTATGACCAAACGAGCTTAAACACAGTTGCTGGTAAGATCATTATTAATGAAGATATGAAATTCGTTAACCTCTAGTGTAGCAATATAGAGACTGCGATCACTATTTTGAAAATATCTATATTTAATTGAGAACAGGCAATGGAAGTATGTAATGCTCTGTATCTCTTGATATTCAAAGGAGGATAAACGATCGTACGGATGACCTGGTGATAAGTCCACATTTTCTTACAACACCAGAAGAATCGCAGGAGCGTTTCCGGCCTTTAAGGAAGGTGTACGAGCTTTTTTTAAGGTACCCATGTCGTATCGTCTCGGAAACATCGCACAAGGAAGCACAGCTTTGTAGTACGTGGAAGAAAGCTCCTTGAAAACCACAATGTGGAAGACCACACATCCAGATGGTGGGGATGATATCCTAATTTGTGGAGTGTCATGCGAAGGTGGAATTCGTAGAGGATAAATGTATAGAAGAGGACATAAGTCGACAACTAAAGCAACAATAATGAATAAATGTGACAAAATTTTATTCTCTTTTAGGTTTCATTAACAGAATGATCCCAAGCAATAAAACTGGGCTTCGTATCAATAACAGTTTTCATGTGATGCCAAATATAACCTTTGATGATAGCCCTAGTGACCTATTAGTAAAGTGGATGTGGAGGCTTTTAAGGAGTCATTATAACTACAGTAATGATAGAATCTAGTAATAAATATTCCCACCCAAACACCAAGGTATATGTACAGACATGCTGGGATTACAGCGTTTTATACAACACTACACATACACTAAAATAACATTTTTTACAATTTTTGTGTTTGTCTGTTTGTTCCGGCTAATCTCTGAAATGGCTGGACCGATTTTGACGGAACTTTTATTGGCAGGTAGCTGATGTAATAAGAAGTAATTTAGTCTAGGTTTATTTTAGAAAAATCTATTATTTTAGAAGAATAAAGTAATGTTGCAATGTCCAAGAAACAGTGTAACTCTAAAAATAATTTATATGGCAAAACAACGTTTGCCGGGTCAGCTAGTACTTATTAAATACGCTGTCAAAAGAACAAGTGATTTTGTGGAGTAAATTTTTAAATACTGTTAACGAACTGTTCTTTGATTATAAGGGTATCACTTAAGATTTTCAGAATTTGAATTTCGAATTCAGGATTAAAATCAAAAGGCAAAACGACAGAATTTATATTCTCTTCTATAATGTCGGTATACGTCTATTATATTCGAAAACAACTATTTCAGCAATAAAATAATCGCAAGTTGTTGTATTTTTACACGCTTTTTATTAGCTTCACCTGTATGTATGTTTGTTTGTAATCGACTGATTTGGGTGCGATTTTAACCCACTTAAAACAGCCAGATTTCGTTAAGACTTTGTAGATTTATCGAAGACCGATGACAATACATTAATTTGATAAAATTATTCCATTTTTCAATTCGATAAGTAAGATTGATATTAATTTATATAATTATCATCTATCGTCTATAAAGCAGGAATTTATGTTATTTTTTTTTTTAATTTAGGTTTTCTATAAAAAGCGTGTGTTTTAGTTTTTTTTTTTATCTAATGTTTTACCATTATGAATTACACGATACTACGTTCAAGTAATGTTCGCCGACTATGTCATCACATCTAATATCAAAACTGGGTCATTTTTGGAATCCTTTCATCATATATTGTATTCTTAATAGAATATCCAAAAATATATATATAGTATTAGCTATTAACCGCGACTTTGACCGCGTGAAATTGTTACAATTCCAATTCAAGTGGGTATCAATTTTTTTTTAGAATACTTTGCAAATACATATAAATACAAACAGCTGCGGTTCACTATAAATTGCTGATTTAAATACAGTTTCATAAACTACTTTATTTTGTTTTCCCATCAAAATTTTGCGGGTTTGATATTCGTGAGCTCGCCACATAATGTTTTTCTTAAAGTACTCCTGTAAGATACATTTAAGCGTTCTATTTTTTTTTTCATTCATTATCAACCCATAGATCAACCCACACATAGGTCGAAATTTCTAAAACGCTGGAACAAATATTTATTTATTCCTTATCAAGTACCGAAACACAAAGTATTACGGTGGCATCTTACATAATGTCGAGCGTCCATACAATCTTCCACCCCCTATTTCAACCCCTCTAAAACTTACTTTTTAAGTAAGTTTTAGAGGGGTTGAAAGGGTTTGTCCTAGTCTATCTCTGTACTAAATTTAGTCAAAATCGGTAGAGTGGTTTAGGCGAGAAAGCGTAAAAAATAAACTTACATTAACATTTATAATGTTACTAGCTGACCCAGCAACGTTGTATTGCCATAAAAGTAATAAAAAAAGTTATTATTAAAATTTTTCGGGTATAAAATTATCTGACGACCGATTCTCAGACCTACCAAATATATCGTACATAAAATTTATCGTACTAAAATAATCATAATATTCGATTGCCATCTTGCAACTCTATCGGAAGTAACAGAATATCATAAAAATCGCGACACAAAAATAAGTGTCGATCGTAGACGGGTGAAAATTTGAAGTTGAATGTATTTTTCAATTGTGAATCATAAAATAAAAAGTTTTGTCAAAAAAATTAAAAAAAAAATATTTAGGGGTCTTGTCTTTTAGGGGTATGAAAAATAGATATTGACCGATTCTCAGACCTAAGCAATATACACACAAATTTTCAAACAAATTAGTTTAGCCGTTTCAGAGGAGTTTGGTAACAAACACGGGACACGAGAATTTTATATATATGATTATAGGGATGTATCTATATATAAGTATATCGATGTTTCAATAATGTCGTTGTAAGAGTAATAAGGCGCTGTAGGAGTGTGCCGTCGGTGTAATTAAGCCAAGGAGGTGTCGCAAGACGGAGGGCTCCTCCACGGAGGATGTTCTCGAATCTCATTTCCATGCAAATGAGGGCAGAATATGTTACGTCGGATGTGAAGTGCTAAGTTATGGTTCCAAGACTCTCATTATTATTGGTCAATGGGGTGGGAATCTTTTACACTAGCTGCCGATACGTTTTATTTTTAGAGACTTTTTTTTGATTATCAGGTAAGCTTTCGTGCCGTATAGGGAGTAGATTCTTAAACTTCGACAAGTATGTGAAAAAGAGAGGAAAACAGCTGCGAGTCTTCTTTCTTAAGTATTTCATGTGTATATTCATTTTTTTAAGAGAAAACTTCGATAGAAACGTTAGAACGGGGATGGCATCTCTGGAATGGGAAAAATTGCATAAAACTTAACTTAATTTTGCGTTTATCAGAATTGTTTCAAAATTGAATAAAACTTTTATTTTTTTCTTACTTTATTCTAAATCTATATATGTAGGTATATAAAAGAGAATTTATGTTTGTATGTTCCCTAATAACTCCTAAGCTATTCGACCGATCTCAATGAAATCTTTTGTAATAGATTCGTTGAAGCTCAAGGAAGGTTTACATTTATAATTTATATGGCAAAACAACGTTTGCCAGGTCAGCTAGTGTGTAATAATTATGATGTTTTATGTAAAACGGCGCAGTAGGTAAATTAAAATAACATTGCAAGATTAATAAAAAAAAAATCATTTTTTTTTGTAATGTACCTATTATACATTCTATCGCCTTTAAAAATTATATTCAACATTCAGTTTCGCTCGCTATTAAAGTGTGTTTTATTTTTAATTTTTATGTTTTCCAGATAGCAAAATCGCTATCATATAATTTATTTTATAACACAGCCAACTCTTGGGTAATCCCGTCTCCTGCTTCTTAAGTTGATAAGCACTGCTTCTTTTGAGCAGGTTAGTTGTAAGTTGATAAGCACTGCTTCTTTTGAGCAGGTTAGTTGTAAGTTGATAAGCACTGCTTCTATTGAGCAGTGTGATAACTTTTTGGACTCCGCTTCTATTGAGCAGAGTAATAATTTAATAACCACTGCTTCTATTGAGCAGAGTATTAATTTAATAACCACTGCTTCTATTGAGCAGTGTAATGTAAGTGTAAAAAGCCCGCTGAGTTTGTTGCGCCTGTTCTTCTCAGGTCTGAGGCATTCATTTTTGGGTGAGTGGTAGTTTCTGATTTTCAATAAGTGATGTCACATCCTATTTTGAATAATAATATTTGAATTTATGCTTTGAATAGTTTTAATTTTTTTCTCAAGGCATCATTTGAGTTTAAAAAGACTCGATGTCTTCCTAAGATGTTTGTGTGTCCATATTATTCTATTAGGCATTTATTTTCACAAAATTATTAACCTCGTCATCCTGATCAGCATATTAGTACAATGCTCAGATAATATTTTATTGTCATCAGTATCTACTTAATACGTACCTGTTTTCAAAACACATTTTAAGATTTAAATGACTCTAATGGTATCACCGAGTATTGACAGGAAGTATATTACGGATCTCCTAGATTGAACATTTGATGTAGCAATTTGGTTGAAATATATCGATATTTCATCATCTTTTAACCGGAAGACGTCCACTGCTGAACAAAACCCTTCTCCAAAGATCTTTACGACGATCGGTCCTGCGCTGTCCTCATCCAACGTATTCCTGCGATCTTGACCAGATCGTCAGTCGATCTTGTGTGGCTCCTTTGCACAGCCAGCTAGATTATGGGTACCACAACGGTGCCTATTTCTGCCGTGAAGCAGTAATGTGTAAACATTACTGTGTTTCGGTCTGAAGGGTGCCGCAGCTAGTGAAATTACTGGGCAAATGAGACTTAACATCTTATGTTTCAAAATGACGAGCGCACACGTAGTGCCGCTCAGAATTTTTGGGTTTTTCAAGAATCCTGAGCGGCACTGCATTGTATTGGGTAGGGCGTATCAATTACCATCAGCTGAACGTCGTGCTCGTATCGTCCCGAATTTTCATAAAAAAAAAACTACCTCTTCCGGTACGTGGTCGCCATTCGAGGACTTTACTGATATTTATTTATTAGAATCTAAAAAATACACATATAACGAGAAGGTGTATAATCTAATAATAATATTATTTCATAGCTAAGCTGCCATTCACTACACTATTTCAATTCTTAACACTAAAGCTATGTACAGACTACAGACATTAGATCTTAGACTTATGTATTACGGTTCATTTTATATTTTAAACATCTGGTCTGTACGTGACTCGTGTCACGTATTGCCCACGGGACACAGTTTGTCAACAAAGCCAAGTGTAGGAGTTAATTGTAATCTAGTGTGTGATTAAATATGGTGTAAAACCATTCATTCATGTTTTAATGCTTACATAATTTATACGTCTAGTTAGAGTCTCTTGCTGTTAGACAACCGATAAAAACATGCCAGGAATATTAGTTTGAGTGCGTGACAAGCTACGTCTTACACTCGCGATTTGTATGACATTTTGTGTTAGTGTGCTTGAATGGCTCAAAATAGATGTTAGTTCTAAAGATTATTTTCTTAGACGTTTTGACAGCTGTCATAGTTTATCTAGTACGTATAAATGATCTAAGATGAAATAATTTAATTAGTATAGTTGGTTTATTCTAATAGTTCCAACTTCTGACTCAGAAACGGCCGTTCTCAATATACTATCTACAGATAGAGATAAATTACTACCTTTTACTGTCAGTAATTAGCAGTCAATAATCTGAAGCTGTCCTAATATACCCGGTAAATCATTCTTATCGCCTTATATTGGGACGCGTGAATTGCAATTTCTATACAAACTTTATATCGCTGGTAAGCTATACGTCGTCCCATTGACAGACAGCGTGTACGGATAAGGTCAGTTACCGTCGATAAGTTTATTGGGACAGAAAAGTACACGATAGTTACGATTTTTATCTCAAGTAAGAGATTGACTGAATATTGGGAACGTAAGTTACAACGTCATAGATACATGACAGAGTGTGAGAGGTTTTGAAACAGGAATTCTAAATCATGAACACACTTTTTTTTTCGAGAATCATCATTAAGCTATTTAGACTCGCCCTCTTATTCATAATAGTCTGCTAACTTAAAGCATTGCTAATTCTCACTCTGTCTTCTTCTATTGACCTAAGTCAGAATGAGAAAAAACACTCCTTAGCGGCTGTTTTAAGTTAGCGGACCATTATGAATAAGGGGGTCAAACAACACCAGGTTCATATTTATTTTAAATATATAATAAATGTATATAAATCCAGTCTCCTGATGTTTGTGTCCAGTGAACTCCTAAACTTTAATGGGGATTACTTCATGGAGTGCAGTTTAGTCCAACTTGAGAGATAGGATAGTTTTTATTTCGATTTAGGACGATTTGTTTTATATGGACATATTTTCTATCAACTCTCTAATAAACTTGAAAATGTATGAAATGCGTACTAAAAATAATGGCGGCAAACGCTGTCTCGCTCTAACATATCGACTCTTTGTTTGTTTTAGTTTGAGTGTCATGTGACATATCATTTATTCGAAATAAAAGTGACTGTATAAATTTTTGTTACAAATTGTTGTATTATTTTCTTTATTCGTGTATTATTCAGGGAATTCGCTTAATTATTTGTAGAATAAATGCGTAAGACATTTGTAAGCTATAAGATGTAATAAAAAACTTGTAAACTATGTGGTTTAAAATCTGGCCAATCGGATGGGAGTAAGTAAGAGTACAAATGATTACAAATTATCCCAATATTTCACCCTAACAAACATACAAACATTGGAAGTTTATTTATTTATTTATGAACTACCAACAGAATTACATGAGATACTTTAACATTAAACAGGTACTACGGATACTTAACATTATATTTATAGGCAGTTACAACATTACTACATAAATACAAGTCTTTTTTTATGGAATAGGAGCACAAACGAGCGTACGGGTCACCTGGTAAATGATCACTGCCACCCACATTCTCCTCCAACACCAGAGGAATCACAAGAGCGTTGCCGGCCTTTAAGGAAGGTTTACGCGCTTTTTTGAAGGTACCCATGTCGTATCGTCCCGGAAACACCGCACAAGGAAGCTCATTCCACAGCTTTGTAGTGCGAGGACGAAAGCTCCTTGAAAACCGCACTGTGGAGGACCGCCACACATCCAGATGGTGGGGATGATATCCTAACTTGTGGCGTGACGTGTGAAGGTGGAATTCGGCGGCAGGAATCAGGTGAAACAGCCAATCAATCAGGAATCACGTCAAGTCGTACAAAAAGTTAAAATTTATATAATAAGTAAATGTTACACAAATAAAATTTGAAAAACAAAATTTTATGAACGATGCGGGATTCGAACCCACGACCTCCAGCGTTCCGTGCCGGTGCTCTCACCAACTGAGCTAACCGTTCGAGTACCAGTAGTAATTTTGTTTTTCAAATTTTATTTGTGTATTAATCCTAGAAGTGAGGGTTATCACTTTAAAAACATAACATATTGTTAAGTAAATGTTAAATTAAATTATGTAACTGTTAAATTTATATAATAGAAGGTAAGATAAGAAGGTAAGTAATATAAGAAATAAAAATACAAGTATAAAAAATTATCCACATACATATATCAACCGCTGCTGAATTGAGTGTTTTAATTAAATTATCTCTAAGAACTAATTTATCTTGAAGTTAAATAAATGATAGTTAAAACATAGAAATGCACCTGCTTTAGACCCGCGTTGTACAGGAACTAAATTACTCGCACTAACACATAAATTATAAGACAAGCAAACTCAAAAATCGATATGTCAATGTTGGTATCGAAACTCGTTGAATGCGCAGGAGTCCGCCTCGCGTCGTTAACGCAACATCTGCACTCGGCCGCACGTGGCGCGAACACCTTTTGTCTACAAAATTGCTGACTTATTACCAATCAAATTTTTTTAACTCAATTATACTAGGCATGCTTGCCTTAACCGCGAAGTAAGCAATTTTAAATTGATGGTGTAAATTGTTTTCTGTAAATCTAATAATACGTATCTACACAATTTAACTAAGATAAGTATTGCAAATACAAATTTCATAATGCATCCTACGGAAAATGTAGCTATGTCATGTGTATAAAAATATTTAATAAACTCCCTCCAAGCTTATAGTATTACCCGTTCAACGATTTAAAAAGGATCTTTTTACATGGCTTATAGATAAATGTTTTTATTCCATAAATGAAATGTTGACACATTAGGTTAAATTAAATTGACTTTAAAATATATATTAATTCTAGTCTTTAAATAATGACATTTAAAAATAATAATTTTAATTTATACTGACCTAAGTGCTTAAAATATAGAGTTTGTTAATGTTAAATCAATTATAATAATAACTAAGATTATGTTAATAATAATTTAACTTAATACGGCTGGATCACTTGGCGTTGCGTAGAGACGTCGCTTCATTGTGTGTCTTCTACCGCATTTATCACGGGGAGTGTTCCGAAGAGCTGTTTAACCTGATTCCTGCCGCCGAATTTCACCATCGCACGGCACGCCACAAGTTAGGATATCATCCCCACCATCTGGATGTGTGGCGGTCCTCCACAGTGCGGTTTTCAAGAAGCTTTCTCCCTCGTACTACAAAGCTGTGGAATGAGCTTCCTTGTGCGGTGTTTCCGGGACGATACGACATGGGTACCTTCAAAAAAAGCGCGTACACCTTCCTTAAAGGCCGGCAACGCTCTTGTGATTCCTCTGGTGTTGCAAGAGAATGTGGGCGGCGGTGATCACTTAACATCAGGTGACCCGTACGCTCGTTTGTCCTCCTATTCCATAAAAAAAAAAAAAATTGCATGCTAGAAATGGCCGATAACATTGATTCATTAAAACTATTTACACCCATTGTTACATGTTTTCTAGCAAAATAAAGGATTTATTTATTTATTATTGAGATTATGTAAATATATGATGTTAAAACAGATGACCCAGTCAAAATTTTGCAGTATTATCGGCTCATAGTAGTGATATTATAAATACATCTCGAACGACCACAGGCGTAGCGTAACAAACTGCGGCTGTCACGAGATTTAAAATATGAGTGTCTCATGTGCCTGCCATAGGTGCTAACAATCTGCCGGGTAGGCATGCAAAAATAATATTTTAAAATTCTTACTTACTCTATGTTTACAGTGAAAAAATACAACATAAAAACCACATTATTCATAAAAGTCTATCCGTCACAATATTATTAAAATGTGAAAAATAAAATTTTTTTACTATAAAAGTCAATTTGAAATATCGAAATTAACTTATTCTAATGACTATAGATTCATGTCTGTTAAATACTGTTTAACTGAATAATATTTCTTCGCCATGAAAAAATCTAATATATACGCACGTAAAACTTGTTTTTTTCTAAAATAAAAAACCGTTTTATTGTTGTAAGCATATTTGGTTCATAAAAAATCAGAGATATTTTATTTAGTGGCTTATGACAATTGCAATATGACCGCTCTGGAAGCGCATGAAATTTGCACTCTGCACAAGCGAGATGGAATAATTTTTAAGCAAACATCGGATATGGAGTAATAGGTCAAAGGCCAAATTGATATGTGCACAGTAGTACATTATAAGACGAAGTATGTATTGAATAAATAAAAACAGGTTTCTCTTATTGTGAAGATATCGGAGCGCAGGTGATTATAAAGGCAGACAGGTGTAAATAAAAACATAATTTTACTCAAACGCCATCAATATCTTGCAAACTTCAACGAAACAATATTTAGTTTGGTATTTGTAAGGTTTGCCACTGACCGAGCAGTTTTTAGCCGTGCCTGTTATTGATATGAAATATATTACATGCCATCATACTCATTCACAAACAGAGGTTCTCGGTTTCAGCATAAGTGTAGCCGTCCGAGGCGCTTTTTAGTATTAGTATAAAGGCTTTTTCTGCCATGAAAAAGTAATGTGTAAGCATTATTGTGTTTCGGTCTCAAGGTGACTCAAGAATCCTGAGCCGTACTGCATTGTAATGGGCAGGGCGTATCAATTACCATCAGCTGAACGTCCTGCTCATCTCATCCCTTATTTAAAAAAATATTATAACAAATAACTTTTTGTGCAATCAGTTCATTTTTTTGAGAACCGACAGTACCGACTAGTTCGAAACTCGTCGGTACGCGCGATCGATACGCGCACCTCTTTTGTCTTTCATTTCTTAAAAAAATTAACTGATTGCACAAAAAGCTCTTTTATTTTATTTTTTTGAAAATAAGGGATGTGACGAGCAGGACGTTCAGCTAATAGTAATTCATACGCCCTACCCATTGCAATGCAGTGCCGCTCAGGATTCTTGAAAAACCCAAAATTTCTGAGCGGCACTACTATTGCTCTCTTCACCTTGAGGCATAAGATGTTGAGTCTCATTTGCACAGTAATTTCAATAGCTACGGTGCCCTTTAGACTGAAACACAGTAATGTTTACACATTCCTGATTCACGGCAGAAATAGGCGCTGTTGTGGTACCGATAATCTAGTCGCCTTCCTTTGCAAAGGAGCCTCCTACTGGTAAATATTCGCTATGCATAACATTATTACAAGCTTCAACAACAAAAACCACATTTAACCAGATTAATTAACTGCAGTTCCAATTAAACATTTAAATTAATTGAATCAAATATTCCAATTCAAATATAATCACCACTTATTGTGAGCGCTCGTAATCGGCACAACAAAGTAGACATATGTTCGACACCTTTCATAACCGGTCCAACGAAGGACATCCGCTTTTTGGAGGGTAAAAAAATCGGGTTCGACATTCTCACAGGAACCACTGCGTATCCGGCGCATGCGCAGTAAAAACTATCATTTGTTAATGTCTCACCGCGCGCCCGCGCCAGGTAAGTGAACATTACTGGATCATCTTGTGATTTCGCTACCTGCCACTAATCCAGAGGAATTTAAACGAAGTGACATTACTTGGAATATTGAAGGATTGGGGAACAGACTTAATTCTGCAGCATACGCGGTTAAAAATATTAGACAATTAACTGACATAGATACGGCGCGAGTAGTTTACTTTAGTTATTTCCATAGTGTTATGTCTTATGGTGTATTACTATGGGGCAACGCTTCCAAATTGATACAATATTTGTGCTGCAGAAGACGGCTATTCGCGCTATTTATTACCTAAGTCCTAAAGAATCATTGAGAGCAAAATTTAAATAAATTAATATCTTGACTGTTGCTTCTCAATATATTCTTGATAATGTTATGTATGTACGTAGGCACATAAGTGAATTTGCTAGAAAATAGAATAATGTTAATACCAGGAACAGACATAAACTTATACTGCCTACTACTTGGCTAAGTCGAGTAGGTAAGTCTTTTGTGGGGCGATGTATATGCTTTTACAACAAGATCCCAGAAAATGTTCAAAACAAAAGTATTACGATATTCAAAATAATTGTAAAAAAACGTTTGTGTGGTAAAAGTTACTATAACATAAATAACTTTCTTAATGATAACACAGATTGGGAAAGGTGCCCTCAGGCTTTTAAATAATAAGTTTAATTGTACGATATTACTTTGTAACCATGTAACCATTTTTATGCAAAAAAAAAGCCCGCTGAGTTTGTTTCGCCCGTTCTTCTCAGGTCTGAGGCATTCTTTTAGAATGGATGGTAGTTTTTGACTTGCAATAAGTGATTTTATACCCTATTTTAAATAAAAATATGTATTTGAATTTGAATTTCAAGCGGTCCTAAGTGGCTCGTATTGCAATACGAGTTTGTGCTCACGGTTTACTTATGGTGAATGATGACCACTGCACAACTATGCCCGCATTCAACAAGATAACATAAATATTTTGGATGTTATTGTCACCAGATGAGATATAAACAATAATTATAATATTGACACACTTTTACACAAATTATCTAGTACTATAGGTACAAGGCAACGATATATTTAATACAATATACTTACTTAAACATATATAGATACATATAAACATCCATGACTCGGAAACAAACATTCATATTCATCATGTAAATGATAGCACTTACCGGATTTCGAGCCCGGGACCTCTAGCTCAGTAGGGTCACTAACCACTGGGCTATAGAGGTCGTTGTATATGTTAATATATTAGCTCTTGCCAATGCCACTTATAGTAAAATCTCAGGAAGTAACCATTACCTCCGACACTTACAAGTCAAAGTTTTTTGACCTTATCCCTGTCGTTGATTTTCACCACAAAGTTAAATATCACTCTCAGGTCTTAAAGAATTTACAATTCTAGCTTCCAGACCAGATTGTTGATTGAACTTCCTTTCCAGGTGTATATATAGCTATTTTCAAAATAAACGTCTGGTTGACGTTTCAAAAAGTTCCTTGACTGTTGAGGAATTTGATCTCTTTAAACCTAGAGTCCATTGGACTAACAGATATATCGTTAGTGATCTTCTCTCCATCCAGCCTAGTGAGCAGTCGGTCCGAGGTTCGAGCCTCCTTCCGAGACGCCCCGAGCCTGTGAGCTACATTTTCGGCCTCCAAGGCCCCCGCCCGGCTTCGGTGTCTTCAGTATGTAACTGTATGTTCCTCCTCTCGAAAAAAAAAGAATGATACCTAATAAGTTTCATCCGTCATGTCCGTTACACAACTATAGTTTAATATATTAGAACCCTTAACAAATATCTTGAAACAAAACAATTTAAAAACAGACCTTGTCAACCATGTACCCTAGAAGTTGTTTCAAAATATGATAATTAAATCACTTTATTCATTCCCAGATAATTTAGGCCATCCGAACTTTCTAAATTGATAAATTACCAAACGGTAATATTTAATATAGCTTAACTAATACACGTCGAAAGTGTAACAATCTTGTTTTAACACTCAAAGGTAAGTCTCGACAATACAGTGTGATGACCCTTACTCTAATCTACATTCTTACAAATGACTTCCACGCATGGACGACGACTATGTCTTTGGACCTCAAAAAGCGAGAGCACAAAAGCCTTATTAGAATAGTTATACAGTTGAATGTTGATTGACGAATTGCACAATCGGTTCTTGAGAGATTTACTAATAGTTAACTAAGTGAAAGGTTGAGTCGTGAGAAAAACAGAGCCAAGTATAACAATGCAATAATACTTCGTCTTCTAGGCTACCTGATCGATTATATCAAATATTTTATTTAGAAAGTAGTTATTGAGGCGAGAATATGATCACTGTCTTTCGAAATTGCATTGACGTGTTAGAGTGGTATTATGTATATGTCAGCATTAGTAGAACTATCATCCGAGCATCTAAATAAGAAGGAAGGTAATAGAAAAGTAATGTGTTAATTTATTTCGGCACAATTTTTTTTTAAGAAAATACGGGACGAGACGAGCATGACGTTCAGCTGATGGTAATAATTACGCCCTGCCCATTACAATGCACTGCCTCTCCGGATTCTTGAAAAGCCCAAATATTCCGAACGGCACTACAATTGCGCTCGTCACCTTGAGACATAAGTTGTTAAGTCTCATTTGCGCAGTAATTTCACTTGCTTACGGCGCCCTTCCGACCAAAACACAGTAATACTTACACATTACTGCTTCACGGCAGATAAAGGCGCCGTTGTGGTACCCATAATCTAGCCGGCATCCTGTGCAAAGGAGCCTCCCTCTGGTAAAAAGGTAATAGGTATTTTGTATCTAGCGTAAGGGAATATTTTATGAGTGGGTGTTCACTAGAAGTTTGGTTACAAAATAACGGAATCAAATTAAATTAAATTAACTTTAACACTATGTTTATTTAGGTTCATAACGAGTTAGGCATTGCCTTATTGCCTATATGATATGCACGTCCCTGATCGAAGGATACAGCGGGTTATCGAGTAGGGACTACGAATAGGAAGAAGTAGTACAGAATGTCGTTGTGGTAGTCTTTGTGATGGTGTTAGTTGGTTGGTACTTGGTATACATTCATATACATTTTGTAAAAAGTTGTTATTTTTACGATACAACTAGACACTTCCATTTAATAAAAAGAGAACTGTTCGTGCTATATATCAGCTTGGTTATAGACAGTCACTCAAAGAACAATTTTAAAGAAATAAATATTATGACTGTGCATTGTCAGTACACTTATGAAAATTTAATATACGTTCACGAAAATCGTCACCTTTGCGCTCTTAAAAGTGATTTTCATTATTATAACACTAGAAATAAGGGATTGCTTATACGAGTAACTAAATATAGTAGGCTTCATATAATAGCTTTAAGGGTTAATGTATAATAATTTTATAATAGTACCCCAGTCACTATTCAGGCATTATCTCTAATTAAATTTAAATGTTTTATTTAAAATGGCTCCGTCGTAAATCCTACTACTCCACACTGAATATCTAAGTGATCGGACAGCCTGGGACTAGATTATGATTATTTTATAGAAATAGCAATGAAAGTAGATACAATATTGAATATGTTATTAAAAAGAGCGCAAAAAAAAATGCTGGAAGAGCTTCTTGCGTCGCTTCTTCTCTGAACATCAGCTGAACGTCCTGCTCGTCTTTTACCTTATTTTCATAAAAAAAGTATGTAGTATATTAGAAATGACATCAAAAAGAATTCAAAATTAATCTATTTCGAGAAAATAAATGCCTTTTATGACTAATGTTGTGAATTATAAGATTTTATAGCATACCTAAGCTAAACAAAATCCATACAACACAATTAACTATCTCTCAGGACAAAGAAAGTCAGTATGCATGTCCTCTGTATTGACCTGCGTATATATATTCTCTTAATATGTTTGGGGATTAAGCCTCCACCCACATAGAGTTTTATTTTCAAACCTCTTTTTGCCACCCTAGTACTGCTAGTGTGGGTAGTTCAATAATACACTTACAAGAACACATTCCAACATTCAATATATAGAATGACGGAGATACTGCTAAAAATAGATGTCGACTAATGAGTACTATCATTTATTTATTTTTTATTTATTACATAATTATTGTATTTAATAATAGAAGTACTTGTGGCTGTAATCGGGACGGCCATCTTATTGAAGGTAGCTACTCAAAATCAGTGTTGGGTGATACCCAACTAATATGCTGAGTAGCAAACCTTTTTGGGACATAACACTGCAAACACAACCTTATTATGTTGATATAGAATAAGCCTTACTTTAGTTTTTTAATGTATGTTAGTTTTACTTAGATAAGGCATATTATAGTAATTTTTAAGATAAGTTTTTTTATATTATTTGTTATTATATTTTGTAAATATATTTGTAGTGTTTGTTCCAAATAAAGATATACTTACTTACTTACTTACAAATATAGCCATTATTTTAATAATATTATTTAAGGGTACGAGGTTCGCGGTATGTATTTCTTACGTTTAGTAATTTGTTTGATTAAAGTTTTGTATAAAATACTAAATGTGTGAAAAAAGCAGCGGTTGCATCAGCTCTTGCCTTTTCATTGTACGTGGGCGGGCGGGAGGTTTAATTTTCGTTTTTTTCATACCTATTCATACCTATAACTATTAATATCGTAATTCATTAATAATATCATAATGAAACAAAACTGTTAAGATTAAATATATAAAATAATTTAAACTTTCTTCTAACGTAGCATAACAAATACATTAAAATTATATTAAATACCATAAATAACTATTTATATTACATAACGGACTTCAAAAAATATTTCTTCATAGTATGTCTATTGTCTGTGGACTCAAATTAGTCTCATTGTAAAAATAATTTGATTTGATGAGCTCAAAAAAAAACAAATCTCCTCAAAATTTTACATACATATGATAAACAATTTTTTATTTTTTTTTAAAGTCGCACTCGAACGGTTGGCTCAGTGGAAGAGCGGTCGCACGGAACGCCCGATGTCGCAAGTTCGAGAACCGCATCGTTCATAAATTTTGTTTTTAAATTTAATTTGTGTAACACTTATAAATGTCAAAATAACCATTTTACTATTTAGTACCTCTTCGGAAAACAACTTACGCCCTTTTTCATAATAGTCTGCTAACTTAAAGCATTGCTAATTCGCACTCTGTCTTCTTCTATTTACCTGAGTCAGAATGAGAAAAAACACTCCTTAGCGGCTGTTTAAAGTTAGCGGACCATTATGAATAAGGGGGTTAGTAGTTTGTAATTTTCCACACGCCAAGTTATAATTATTAACTGGCTGTAAAGGTCTCTGAAAGTCGTCATTGAGTAAACATTGAAATACCAGGCGCCAAGGTGAGGCCGGGGCGGGCATTGGACATCAAACATTAACAACAGCTACTAGCACTGCATGACTAGAAGGACGTCATGTTTCTATAGCATCCAACAGACAAACGTTACATAATATGTATTACTTATTAACTTTCACCTGAACATATGCAGTTATATATTTTCTTATTTAGATTTATTTTTATAAATTCAAATAGAACTACTAATACCAGTGGGAGGATCCCTTGCACAAGATGCCGGCTATATTATGAATACCACAACGGGCCTATTTCTGCTGTGAAGCAGTATTGTGTAAGCATTACTGTGTCGGTTGAAGGACGCCTGAAGGGTAGCTAATGAAATTACTGGGCAAATGATACTTAACATCTTATGTTTAAAGATGACTATATTGCGTATCAATTATCATCAGCTGAACGTCCTGCTCGTCTCGTCCCTTATTTTCATCAAAACAAACATTCACTTGAACATATCCACTGCAGTTATAATATTTTCTTATTAAAATTAATTTTTATGAGTGGTGTGAATATGGGCGGCGGTGATCACTTAACACCCCGTGACCCGTTCACTCATTTCTCCTCTTTTTTCAATAAAAAATGAGTTAAAACAAAGCTATAACATTTATTGATGTTACATTTTCTTTGGGCGTCATGGCATAGAATATAATATTATAGTACAAGTCTCACTCCGCAAAATCAATTAAAGAAATAGGGACTCTTGGGGTCATACAATAAGGTGTAATTCAGATCGCACAGCTCTACTGCTAATACTACTAATCTACATTTTTATTTACTTTGGCGTTGCTTCTCTTTTAGCGTCTTAAGGCGAAGAGTAAGCAGAAAACACGCAAACATGGCGTTTTTAGACAAGTTTTGTGGTGAAAGTATAGCATTTAGAACTATGAACACTACTTAATCCTGTTACACATATCCTTAAGTCTTATTTGTAGGTTGCTACTGCTTGCTGTTGGTTATAGTTAACACTGCCGAGCCTTTTTGAACTACCACATTTCTTTGAAGTTAAACAAGTTATTTGGCATGGCGTGACGCATTTTTTTGGTACTTCTCTCAGAAAAGTAATTCTTATAGCTTGTACTTTTTTGTGTGGGTTCATTTATTCAGATTAGTAGTGAATAACGAGGACTGTAAGCATATAAACTGTTTCCCACGCAAGAATTTTGAAAATATTGGCTTTGTTACATAGATGGCGGGCCGGCAGCCGTGAACTCATATCGCTCAAGGTCGCTGGGTTTTAGTGTCGCCTTAAGGAAGCTATTTTTTTTTAAATTTGACTCGCAATGACCTTTAATATGCTTTGCTTTATTTATGTTTCTCCCCTTTTTAAAATATTGGTAGGACCGTTGAAATAGGTGACAACAAAGCTCGCGCGTGCGTCACTGTTCGCTCGTGAGTCCCTATCGGTAAGCCTCTCTGTAGAGGCCGCATACTTACGATTTCGATTCCTACACGGGGAGTGAGAGAGGCCTGGTATGTGTTAATATTTCACTGTGTATATAAAAGTATTTTGTTAATATTGTTAAATGTTTTTATTGATATAAAGCCTCCGCCATTTCAATTCGTTACTCCTATCTCTTGCAATTCTAGTCCACAATTTTCCTGCTCTTTCTACGACATTATCGCTCCATCTGTTATGAAGACTGTGTGGAATACGTTTCCTATTTATGTGGTACCTACCAGTTCACTAGTTACTAGTAGACCATCATTTTTCGATTGTTTTGTGTAATTGCCAGTAGGAGGCTCCTTTACACCAGATGCCAGCTTGATGAAGACGGCGTTTTTTGCTGCCACGAAGCATTAGTGTGTAACCATTACTGTGTTTCGGTCTGAAGGCCGTAGCCAGTGAAATTACTGGGCAAATGACATTTGACATTTGCGAGTCCCTATCGGAAAGCCTCTCTGTAGAGGCCGCCGCACGTACTTACGATTTCGATACCTACATGGGGAGTGAGACAGGCCTGGCCATGGGCACTTTATTTTCTGTGTGTTTTATATCTATCTTATTAGAGACCCATGAAGCTCAGTTATTTAACGCACATGTGGTAACGTCGACTAAGTGAAATTCGAGAGGAGATACTCCCGGCCCGGTCAAGTCACCGATCTAATTAATTGAAATGAAAACATAATTGAAGTGAACGGATAACGCCTCAGCCTTTGATTAAGGATTGGTCTTCGCTGCGCTGAAACTAGATACCGCACTACGTAAGAACAATAGCTTTTTATAACGGCAACTATTAGATGCTTGTGTGCGTGGCATCTTGACACTCAATGGCATCTTTCAAATTTTGTAACATACGCTTCGTGTTATTTTACATTGAAATTAATGAAATACGAAAAACTTACTGATGATATATGATCCCAGTGTCTTTATTTCTTGTAATATTATTTTTACAAAGTTTTACTACGCAACCAGTTTTACAACTTAGCAAAGTTCAACAGAACGTGTGGCGCGTCAACGTCACACATTGTTCGAGACGGGCTCGAGTACGCCCACTTGGGCGTAGTATTAGTTGCCGCACTTCGCAATTACGCCTGCGGTACCTAGTTGGAGCGCAGCGGAAACCAATCCTTAATCTAAGGCCATTCCTATAATCTCCTCTGTTGTGTTGCTTGATCGTGATCTGCAGTATGTATAAGAATATTAATTAAGTATCATCACCTCGTATAAAAAAATTTGTAATATAACATATGTACTAACTCGTAATCTCACCATGATGTGTCTCGCTACTGTTTTAAACATTATCAAAATATTCATGAACCCTTACTCCAATCACGGACGAGTAAAAAAAGAAGGACTCCGGGTCGTGATATTAGCAAGTGAAGCACCGTTATGCTTGTGTGTGCGGTTACGGGGGATACTAGTTACACAATTTTTTCTCCCTTAAATAATCATTTATGGCCAGAAATACTTATATAGTATGGTTTTTACACTTTTTTACAACGCACGACGGCATTTTTAAATATTTTATTGAGACGCAAACTGCTCTCTCACAGACGATGACAACTCTCATAATGGCCGCCTATCGGCCTGTATTAGTGTGAGTGTGTGCGTTGGGCTATGTATTTACACGTTAATCGGCTTGTTGTGATGTTACACTGTTATGTACGGTGACACGGAGTCCTTATTTTTTTACTAGTCCGTGCTCACAATAATAAATATATATATAAAAAAAGGTGTTTAATTCCCATACTAAATTACATAATTAAATAAAACTAAATTAAAAAACTTATAATTATTGTTAGTAACATTAAATTAACTTAAGCCTAATATTATAAGAATTAAAAAAGAGAAAAAAGTCAGTTTTAATTAGTAGTAAGGGCTCCTCTTTGGGTGTTGACCTCCTCCATTTTCTTCCACACTATACGGTCTTACTCACAAAACTATATATTATTTTGATAATAAAAATATTGTAAAGAAATTGTGAGCTGAATATTGCCACCATCCTTTCATCACCTCTATAACACTTTAAGCCGTTTCCATAAATAAAATGAAAATAATCGTGAAACTAAATTCGAAAAGAATCAACGGATTCGCAAGCAACCTTCCAAATGGTTTTTCTATTCAATTTTCGATAGAGATTTTTTACCTACCCGCAGTTTTGCGTACGTCGGAACCAATAAATCTCCTCTTGAGGTAAGGGGCGAATTAATCACCCGACAAATCCGCCGACCAGTCACAAGATCAACCCAACATTCTTTACATGAATATACACCCAATCACCTACACTTTGAAGCTCATATTCGCTTACATTATCTATTTCTATTTACTGTTTGGAAGGTGGAAATAAGAAGTCGGAATAAATACTAAGATCTTCTGTGGCCATTCACTCTGAGAAGATTAAAGTGTTCAGGATCGGTGTAACATAAATTTAGGGTAGCGTTTGATTACTCCAAGTTAAATGAACAAAGCAAACCCGAATACACCTGAAACCGCGAAATGAAAGTATAAATTTGAAACAACATTCAGCGGTAAAATTCAAAAACCCAATTTCATTTAGGAGCGCTCCGAAATTAAAAAGCTGTGTTATTCCCGCCTATTAAGGGCAGGTCGGGGGTAGTAGGGAGGTTGTATCGGGCACAAATTAATAAACCAACCGGCCAAGGCCACCAGTAACACGACCTTAGTCCATCCTTGCCCCCTTTAATCGTTAATCATAAAACCAGTGAATTATTTAGTGCTGAGCTTCGTACAGCAGTACAAAAATCGCTAAACAAATAATTATAGAGAAACAAAAGGGTTCAGAGGCAAAAAAATAAGAAAATAAACAACTTCAATAAATAAAAAATCAAAATATATCCAATTTAATAAAATAAAATATTTTAAAACTCTCATTACAATTCAATCTTTTTAGTTTCTTCTCTTTTGCTACTGTTTTTAGACGGTCACTTTTAAGACTTATAACAAAAGGAACGGCGTTGTCTACGGCTCCTGTCAACAGGACGACTTGGTAGGTACCTACTGAAAATCAGTTCTGGAATTGGGGTGTTCCTTATTTCAACTCCAAAAATGCTGAGTGGATGTCCTTTTCATAGCATCCTATTTTTAATTTGTTAATTTTATTTACATATATATAATTATTCTGTACGTGTGTTGATAGTGAACTCCGATTTTAATGAATTTTTGTGTGTGTGTTCAAGCGGATTGGAGGAATGGTTTAGATTCATAATTGAACTACCTCCTAAATGGCTGGACCGATTTCTATGATTTTTTTTGTGTGTTCCAGTGAATTTGAGAATGGTTTAGACTTAAGATTCTCAATTCAGTCCATATATAATTCTCCTGCCCATGTGTATGTTAGTGAAATCCTACAAACGGTTGGACCGATTTTTCAAATTTAAGTCCTGTGTACAGGTCGTCCAACGTCGTACGTCTGTCGGGTCCGCTAGTCTATACATATAAAAAAAATTGGAGTGTCTGTGTGTAACATGGAAATAACCGTTTTTTACTACATGTGAATACCTATAATACATCAAAATATCATTTTTTACAATTTTTGTCTGTCTGTCTATCTGTTTGTTCCGGAACAAACTAATCTCTGAAATGGCTGGACCTATTTTGATGGGATTTAATAGGCAGGTAGCTGATGTAATAAAGAGTAACTTAGGCTACGTTTATTTAAGATATATTATTAAATTATTCTTTTTCAACGAAGTAATATTGCAATGTCCAAGAAACGGTCGAACTCTAAAAAATATTTATATGGCAAAACAACGTTTGCGGGTCAGCTAGTAATATATATAAAATGTTTTTTGTTGTCATAAATAAATGTATACTTTTCTTTACTTAGTTTACTTAAACAAATCCATGAAGTGAACTATAAATGGTTATTGAAACCTTATTTGCCAATCTGAAAACTTTAACTCTTAAAATTTTAATTCTCGTATGGTAATATAATGTTCACGCAAATTTGCATCGCAGAAGATCGTTATATTATAGTAAATCCTCAATATCCTATAAAACTTCGCAAAGAATGTGGATTTCGTACAAGCAATGGAAAACGTTGTCATTCAAAATCATACCACGTGTACAATATTTCATCATCAGGACGGGTGCACCCTCCAACCCTGGGACCTCATCCCCTCGCCACCCTCAGCCGACCCAAAAACTCTATCTGTGCTTGACACGGGAGAAAACGGGACAGATTAACCGTACTGAAAGGAACAAAGCTAAATATGTTTCGGGCTAATCTTTACACTCTTTCACTGGATTTTGGTGTTGAGACTATTGGAACTCATTGAAGTGTTATATTTTAATAATATAAGATATTTGGAGCTATTTAGATTAAGAATGATTGAGATTGGTTTAGATTCACAATTAAACTACCTCCTAAACGGCTCGACCGATTTTGATGATTTTTTCAGTGAATTTGATATTGGTTTAGATTCTCAATTCCATATAATATAATTCTCCTGCTCATGTGTATGTTAGTGAACTCCTCCTAACGGCTGGACCGATTTTTCAAATTTAAGACGTGTGTACAGGACAACGTCTGTCGGATCCACTAGTATTATTATATTTATACTTAGTTTTAAGTCTTACAAGATTTCGCTGTTTTTAATTTATATAATAACTTAAGTTATGACGTATTATTCAAATTATTAGCTATGTCGTTTTAGATGCTAAGTTAACCTAGTTTTGTATGTAAATAAATTGCAAAATGATAAAAAAAATTGTCATTAAACTGAACGTCCGTTTGAAACATTTGATTCTTTAATTATATCATTATTTTTATTATGGCGAGTCAACACGTCCTGAGGATGCCCAGTGTAGAGGCGAAACACGTGTCGATTGTTTAAAGACAAATATTGGCGGAATTAACACTAAAGAAAACTCAAATCATTTGGATAATTTTGCATTTCCGCAAAGTAACGCCTACTTCAATAAATTTTCTTTTATCATTGGTTATTCTAACAAAATATAACTGATTCTTTTTATTACACAGAATATAAAATTTTACATTTAACTGAAAAGCATGAAATGAACCGATGGTTGGTCTCATTTTCCGCGGTGCACACATTGACACCCCTTGTTTACGTTCACTCACACAAACCGACGCCCCGGGGCGTGAAAAGTTTGAACAGTAATTTATATGACGGTTTAAATAATTACTATGCTTTGGCTCAATTTGTAGATGAGCCCTGTATCGGTGCTGTTGACATTTATGTGAGTTTCTGTGTTGTGGTTTCAGGGCTGGCTAATGATGTTTTTTTATGGATGAATAACTTGTAATATTTTGAACTGTGATCTTATATTAGCACAGGTATTTATGTTATTGCTAGCTGATCCGGCAAACGTTGTTTTGCCATATCTATTATATTTAGAGTTGGACATAGCAACATTACTTTATTTTTTTAAATAAAAGAATTTTTCTAAAATAAACGTAGCCTAACTTACTCCTTGTTACATCAGCTACCTGCGAATAAAAGTCCCGTATTTTTTTTTTGCGCCCAACAAAGGGAAAGTGCTACCCTCCGGGATAACGACGGGAGGGAGGTGGTGAATGCTCATGCATACCAACGCAGCCTAAGTCTGCGTTGGCTATGTGGGACTCACGTGAAAACCTAGGTGCCTACCCACGAAACACCACCTGAAGTTGGCTTTGGGCAGGTACCCTCTAAGCCTTCATCGAAGACAACCATGTCCCGTCAAAATCGGTCCAGACATATCAGAGATTAGCGGGAACAAACAGACACACAGACAGACAGACATACAAAAATTGTAAAAAGTATATATTCATATACATGTAGTAAAAAACGGTTATTTCAATATTACAAACAGACACTCCAATTTTATTTACATGTATCTATAGATGTATGTTACTGATGATGTACTTATGGGGATCAATATGGAGATCAATTAGTGGCAGTTGATCAACCCCACCCACTAATAAATCATTAAGATTATATTTTATATACTATTATTTTTCATTAGCTACTGCTTCACTCAAATTTTTTTTTAAAGTTATACTTCTTTAGGCGCGTTATGAAAAAATTATGAGAGTGAAATCTTAAAATGCGCGCGCATCACTGTAACACAAAAGTAACAGGGTGAAGTTGGTTCCTAAAATTTTCTGCCGTTTGCGACATTCGTTATTTTTTTGATTTCTTCGTTAATAATTAGAATAGGAAAAGGGTTCAAGCCCGTACAGCCGTATTCGTTATTTAATAATTAATTGTCAAATCTTTGCAAGATTTTTACAATATTGTTCTTTCTACAAACGTCGAATAGCACGAGGAATAAATAATTTTAATGAATTTTGCTTCGTTAGGCCCAAGAAGTATAACTTCTTGCGTGCATACATACACTTTTTTTGTTTACTTTAAAATACACAAAATGGCACTCCTCATAGTTTTTGGTCATTATCCAATTTTACAAGATTTTACAGTCAAAATAATGTTTGGGATACATTTTTACGTATTTATTAACAACGTTGTAAATAATTACCAAGATAGTGGGAAGATATCTTAACGACAATTTTCTATTCACTGAACACATTCAGTATCCGACGCCAGATTGTCTAAGATTATCATATTCATGAGTAACAAATATATATTAAATTATTTTCCGCGGCATAAACACTTCCCCTCACATCTGGTTCAAAATAGATCGGTCGTCAATAAAAATGTAAATTCTTCGTTTTAACTTGCAGCTAATTCATTTCCCAATGGAAAATCCGAACCTGACACAAGAGATCGATCGGCAATTCCCTGACATTTTATTGATTAAGCACTGGCCAAGGCTGAACTTACTAACGGATACATATTATTATAATATAACCTTAGAATAAGAATTGGTCACGGCTGCGCTCCAACTAGATACCGCACCAACTAAGAACAATAGCTTTTTTATTACAGAAACTATTAGATGCGTGGCATCTTGGCACTCAATGTCATCTTTCAAATTTTGTAACATACGCTTCGTGTTATTTTACATTGAAATTAATAAAATACAAAATACTTACTGATGATATGTGATCCCAGTATCTTTCTTATTTGTTATAGTATTATTTTTGCAAAGTTTTACTATGCGACCCGGCATTTTAGTTTCAATTATTAGCAAAGTTGAACAGAACATGTGGCACGTCAACGTCACACATTGTTCGAGACCGGCTCGTGTTGTCGAGTCGAGAGTCGAGAGAGGATCCACTTGGGCGTAGTATTACTTGCCGCACTTTGCGACAACGCCTGCGGTATCTAGTTGGAGCGCAGCGGTAACCAATCATTAATCTAAGAATATTACATAATTCCAAATGTATATATTATGTACCATGGCTTTCTTTGTTACTCATATATTTAAATAAATAAAATTAATCATGAGTTTAGTATGAGGTGTAGTTAATTTCAGCATAAAACAAGAAATACGCAGAATATGAACAAAAATGTAGTATGAGAAACATCTTTTTTGGAGACTATCAACCCTGGCTCATAATGAAAATAAAACATTGCCAATCCATTTTATTAATGAATTGGAGAAGTAAAATTGAATATATTTGTATATATGTTGGATTATTTTCGTGTAACATGTAAAAAGTGGCAGTGGGCAGGGCACAAAAATCGACGGACAGATGGCCGGTGGGGCTGAAAAGTCCACGAATGGTGACCACGTACGGGAAGACGCTGTTGGTAGGCCTCCCACAAGATAGACGGGTCAAGGTCACCGGAATACGTTGAATTAGGGCAGCGCAGGACCAATCGTCGTAGAGATCTTTGGGGGGGGGGCCTTTGTACAGCATTGGACGTCTTTCGGCTGATGATTACGATGAACACGTAAAAATAACTCATTGCTATCTAACAAGACAATACAACGCCTTGAATCTAGTGTGATCATGGATAGGGTTTCACTTTTTATTGTAAAAATACTAATATACTTATCTAACGTAAGGGTCACCTGGTCACCTGGTCAGTGGTCAACGTCACCCACACAACACCAGAGGGATTACAGTAGCATTACAGTCTGTGTGGTGGGTTTACATTTTTTCACCCCCATTTTTGGTACCCATGTCGTATCAAATACAAATATTGTTATTCAAAATAATATATCACTCATTGAAAGTCAAAAACTACCACCCATTAAGCCACCAAAAGAATGCCTCAGACCTGAGAAGAATGGGTGCAACAAACTCAGCGGGCTTCTTTCTTTTCATTAAACATATGGTTACAAACTAATATCGTTCAATTAAACTAATTATTTATCAGCCTGAATTATGTAATAGTAACCTAATAAGAATAATTGCGTATATTTATATACAATCTAATTCTAGTTACGATTATTGTAATTTTTGGAGTCGGTGTTATCCAAGATAGGTTTGTTACTACATACATAGTTATAGGTGAGATGTGCTTGAGTCGTGAGGAGGCGAGAGGCGACAGCGGGTCGCGGCAGAAGGATACCGATTCCAAGAATAACAATAATCGTAACTAGAATTAGATTTAGACGCAATTATTTTTATACTTTTTAGTGCACATTACATCTATTGTTTTGGAATAGTGTTTTGAAGGCGGTTGTTTTTTTGTTAAAATTTTTTTATGGAAAATTTTGTCAGAATGTAATAAGTAATAAAAATTCAGAGAAGTGCGAGTCAGTCTCACCCACCAAGGGTTCTATAGATATACTTATAAAAAAGGAAAAGGTTTTTTTTTTCATTCTTCGTCATAAATCCAAAACTATACAAGAAATAATTAAAAATTTGTTTATTTTGTCACCGCTTCCAGAGACTATCTTTTTTTAGCGTGTATCTTTTTTATTTAAACTCGATAGCTTTACTCGTTCCCGAGATAAATGGGCTTGACAGACAGACGGACGGTGGAAAGTGGTCCCATAAGATTTCCTTTTTTCTTGTTAGGTTTGGAACCGCAAAAACATCATGCATTTTGTATTGAAGTTGAAAATTAATTAATTAACTAATTAATTTACCTTCAAAAAAAGAGCGTACACCTTCCAGCAATGCTGGCAACGCTCCTGTGATTCCTCTGTTGTTGCAAGAGAATGTGGATGGCGGTGATCACTTAACACCAGGTGACCCGTTAGCTTGTTTGTCCTCCTTTTTCCATAAAAAAAATTCAAATTGAAATTAATAATTTCATGAAAATTAAAAAAAAAACAATTAGAATAAATACAAAAGATAAGTAATCAGAATTTTAAAAACAAAGTAATTAACGCAACAGAATTGAAAAAAGAGTACATAGATCATAAAGCCACACGTAGCAAGCTCACACAAGAAACAATACAAAAAATCGTTGAACGCAAATTTGATCCAAAACCTCGGGGTTCAAGCTAGCACTCGCGGTGATACGCCTGACACCCTAATCAAATAAGTACCTTTTACCGGGAATAGATAGCTACAGAACGAAACTGAACCGTAACATAACGTAGCAAAGTTCATTTTGTACTTAATCCCTAAGTCAGACTAGCTTCCGCATAAAACGTATTTGTAGGAAGGACGACCCAGAAAATGGGTATAATATACTCACACTACCGCCCGGTATTCTCCTTATCCCCCCGTCATCCCACAGGACGGTAGAAATTTATATAACAAGCTATCTCGTCCCGACTTGCTTATTGTCGACAAAACACTGCCTTATATGCTTAATGAAACGCAATTTCTAATAGTCAGTATTTTCAAGATTATTGAAAAACCCAAAAATACAACTACGCTCGTCACATTGACACATAAGAAGTCTCATTTGCCGAGTAATTGGAAAAAAAAAAAAAAACATAAAAAATAATTCTTAAAACCTTCTTTATTACGAATACCTAGATAATTGACATACTGTACTGAAATATATATCACATTTTAAAACAATTTTGTCCGTTAAATATTTACTTTCATTAAATGCTTGTACAACCCCGAACTTTCCGCCATTGAAATCCTATTCCAATTACACTGCTTAACATTTGTACCAGAACATATACAATAATGTGGAACGGTGAGCTGAATTTATTTATTAATAAATAGTATTTAAAAAAACTAAAAAAGATTTCTTACTTTTTAGTTTGGTTTACTTATAAAAGCGTATTTTTTAGTTTTTTTACTATTATTTGCATTGTTGTATAAAAAATTCTGTTTGGGATTCGAATATTTCCTAATAGAATAGATAAATCGGCTAATGATCATAGTTAAAATTTAAAATTAACAAAATTATTTAAATTAACCAAAATCTTATTTTGCAAATTGAAAAATGGAATAATTTTATCAAATTAATGTATTGTCATCGGTCCTCGATTAATCTACGAAGTTTGAACGAAATCTGGCCGTTTAAAGTGGGTCAAAATCGCGCCCAAATGAGTCGGTTACAAACAAACATACATACAGGTGAAGCTAATAAAAAGCGTGTAAAAATACGAAATCGAAACATCAGATTCTCCAGTTTACAAGTTTGCATCCTAAAAAGGGCGTACCTAAGTACGCCCTTTTTAATTTTCATGTTCGTTTTTAAACAAAATCCAATTTCGATATCAATAATTTTCCAACTTTTCTTCACAGTTAAGCCTTTATTAATATCTCATTACTCTCCTGTGATGATATTAAAAAATCTGCTCATTTTAAACAATTTCCCACTCAATCACGTTAAATGAGAGGGGGGTTCACCCCGAGCTTTGAATGTTCATACCAAGCGATATAATCTGGCAGCCCCTACTAATGGAACAAGTCTCGATTCTGTTTCGAATAACAATATCGAGAATAAATTAATAAATTATTGAGTTTTATATCATTGGAGTTCATTGAGTGGTCCATGTCCACCATAAATATAGAAATAAGGTACTAGACGTGACATAGACAAGTTATACATGTCGCCCCAAAGGTGACTTAGATAACCAGCGAGTGAGTAGTGATTTAGTATTAATTACTTTATTATTATATATATGGTCACGTGTCCTGACGCGAGTTTAACATTTTATACCCATCGCTGTTTCAAATCCGCCGTTCCAATTATTTTTTAAGGAAAAGGAGGACAAACGAGCGAAAGGGTCACCTGGTGTTAAGTGATCACCTCCGCCCACGTTCTCTTGTAACACCAGAGGAATCACAGGCTTTTTATGAAGGTACACATGTCGTATCGTCCCGTAAACACCGCACAAGGAAGTTCATTCCACAGCTTTGTAGTGGAATAAAGCTCCTTGAAAAGCGCACTTTGGTGGACACCCACACAAAAGTCAACGTCAAAGTCAAAGTTTTTATTTGAATAAACATGTTAGATTGATGTTACATAAATATTATAAAGTACATGTTTGCCACATTTATGACGTGCAAATTTTATAAAATACATTTTTTTTTTATGGAATAGGAGGACAAACGAGCGTACGGGTCACCTGGTGTTAAGTGATCACCGCCGCCCACATTCTCTTGCAACACCAGAGGAATCACAAGAGCGTTACCGGCCTTTAAGGAAGATGTACGCGCTTTTTTTGAAGATACCCATGTCGTATCGTCCCGGAAACACCGCACAAGGAAGCTCATTCCACAGCTTTGTAGTACGAGGGAGAAAGCTTCTTGAAAACCGCACTGTGGAGGACCGCCACACATCCAGATGGTGGGGATGATATCCTAACTTGTGGCGTGTCGTGCGAAGGTGAAATTCGGCGGCAGGAATCAGGTTAAACAGCTCTTCGGAACACTCCCCATGATAAATGCGGTAGAAGACACACAATGAAGCGACGTCTCTACGCAACGCCAAGTGATCCAGCCGTTCACAGAGCACTGAGTCCCCGACAATTCGAGCTACTCTACGTTGCACGCGGTCAAATGGATCGAGCAGATACTGGGGTGCGCCACACCAGAGATGACAGCAATACTCCATGTGTGGCCCGACCTGCGCTTTGTAGAGCGCTAGAATGTGGGCCGGCTTGAAGTTTTGCCGTGCTCTATTGATGACGCCCAGCTCCTTCGAAGCCAATTTGGCTTTGCCCTCCAGATGGCCACGGAATTGGCAATCGCTCGAGATTTCGAGACCCAGTATTCCGATACTAGGCGCGGCTTTAAGAGAAGTGTTCTCGAAGAGCGGTGATACGACAAATGGGGTTTTTTTAGTGGTAAACGCGAAAACTTGAGTCTTCTGGGGGTTAAATTGGACAAGGTTCAATTAACCCCATTCCGCGACCTTCTCGAGAGAGGACTCGATAGAAGACACAAGTTTCTCCCGGCACTGGTCGACGATTTCCCGAGAGAGACCTGCATGGCCCGTGTATACGGCATCACCAGTGCTGTCATCTGCATAGCAATGCATGTTGGAGGTGTCCAACATGTCATTGATATGCAGAAGAAACAGCGTAGGAGATACCACACAGCCTTGGGGCACTCCAGCATTCACGGGCTTCGCGTTCGAGCAATATCCGTCGACAACGACCTGTATGCTACGCCCAGTGAGGAAGCTGGAGGTCCACTTGCACAAGCTCTCGGGAAGCCCAAATAATGGAAGTTTTGAGAGGAGCGCCTTGTGCCATACACGATCAAAGGCCTTCGCTATATCCAGGCTAAATGCCAGGCCTTCCCCCTTGCTTTCAATAGCCGCCGCCTATCTATGTGTTAGGTATACCAGAAGATCACCTGCCGACCGTCCATGGCGAAAGCCGTACTGTCGGTCGTTGATCAACTGGTGACCCTCTAGGTATACTAAAAGCTGGCGGCTAATTATGCTCTCCATGATTTTGGAGAGCAGGGAGGTGATAGCAATAGGCCTGTAGTTCGCCGGATCCGAACTGTCTCCTTTTTTTGGATCGGATGGACAAGGGCTGACTTCCATGAGTCAGGGACTACGCCTTTGGAATAAGAGTGCCGGAATAAACGCGTTAGCACCGGCGTCAACTCAGGGGCACACGTTCTAAGCACGATTGGAGAAATGCCATCCAGCCCGCTCGACTTCCTGACGTCCAACGAAAACAGAGCTCGCCTAACAGTTTTCTGTCTGAACTGTACTTCAGGGATAGAGCTCTGACACTGCGGGATGGTCGGCGGTGTTTTTCCGTTGTCGTCAAGAGTCGAGTTGGAGGTGAAAAGAGCGCACAGGAGCTCGGCTTTCTCTTTTGCCGTATGGGCCAGGGTGTCATTCCTCATGTGCAACGGCGGCAGCGACGGCTGGTTGAAGTTACCAAGAGCAGCTTGCCTGTTTTTTGCAGTCATATGCTGCTTTAACTGGCGCATCGAACCAGGGCTGTGATCTGCCACCGATCGGTACTACAGAGCTTGGTATAAAAATATCCATGCCCTGCAGTATCACATCGGCTACTGCAATGGCGCAGGCACTAGGATCATCCGAAGGGAAACAAACCCTGCCCCAAGGGTAGGATGCAAAAAAGGAACGCATCCTATCCCAATCTGCTGACTTGTAGTGCCAAACGCGGCGGGTCGCTGGTGGTCTGCGACGTTGGCGTCGGATAGGCACTACACTCCTGACCAGGCAATAGTCGGACGTTCCGAGAGGGGCGTCGACAATGACCTGGTAACCATCGGGATGTGTAGTCAGCAGAAGATCTAATAAGGACGGCATGTGGCTATCCACATCCGGGAGCCGCGTTGGCGACTCAACCAATTGGGACAGACCATACGCCAATGCAAAATTATGCACAGATCGCCCTGCGTAGTCTGTGGTACGTGATCCAAGCCATTCGGCATTGTGCCCGTTGAAATCACCCAAGACTACGATTTCAGCGGAGGGAATCTGTGCAAGCACGACGTCAATTGCCGCTTGAACGCAGCCCATGAGATGATCGGTTTCTGCGTTACCACTATGGGACCTGTAGACACACGCATAGATACGGACGCGGTCGTCAAAATTACCGAGACGGCGACAGCAGATATCCTCCCTAACGTACACACATACCCCGGCATGAGGCAAAAAATTGTGCTCAATTTTGTACCCGGGGTACGTTAAATATGACGTATCGCTAGGTCGAGATATCTGCGTCTCCGTAAGGAAACACAAGGCCGGCTGCGCCGTCTCAAGGTGGTGGTGGACGGCGTTTAAATTGGAGTGAATTCCCCTGATATTGCAAAAGTCCACGTTGAGCGTGGAGCGGGGTGCCGTGGTGTTACTGCCTCGTTTGTCCTCGCTCATGCGCGGTTCTGTGCCCACCCCAGAATACAGGCGGCCCGAGCGAGAGTGCTCGGGGAGGGATTCTCCGGCTCTGGTAGAGCCGGTACCCTCCTGGGGTAATATCTTTTTACGGACCGCTCTCATATTTTGTGGGGGGGGGGAAGGGATAGCCTCCGGTCCTCGACACTAACCTATGCGAAACATAGCGGCACTAGGCTGCTACTTCACGCCGGTATTCTGTGCGAGTGTGGTAATTAACCCGGACGAGTCTGGCCCGATTGTGCTGACGTCATAAGACGGCAGCGTGACTCTCCCACTTCTAAAAAGCCCTTAGTCGCCTCTTACGACACCCATGGGCCTGGGACTCCCCTATTCTTTTTACGCCCCGGGGAAAGTACAGGGCAAAGCTTTCTAAATCAAACATTTCTAAATCATTAGTAACAATCACACATCCAGATGGTGGGGATTATATCCTGATTTGTGGCTAAATGCCGTAGGCCACGCTCAGTACGGATTATATACCCCCGGATTTGTTCTATTTTCAAAATTATTCTCTTCCATTCCACCTTTAAATTTAAATTGTACTAGAAATTTCATTCAACTGTTTTTATCCTGCCTTCACATTTTTCATCCTTTTTTCTCTGTTCGATTTGTTCCTGAACTCACTAGAAAATTTCTTTAATTTTACAAAACCTAACACTGGTAGGTTTATCGAACCCGGATCTTCAGCGTCTGAAGTAAACAATTTTCCGCTGAGCTACGAGAATTGTTGACGGTGAAGTTTGACAACTGTACGTGAAAGCGTTGCTACGCGAAAATATATTCTTTTATCAAAAAACATCAATGATTGCGATCCTTAATACTACATTACGATACAAGTGCGCAAAGTAGGTCGTTCCCGCACCAGCAAAGCGAGTGAAGCATGACCTACGTGCGCACGAGTATCGTATACTATTTTTCCTATTAGGTTGCGCAAATTTCGACCTCTATAATTATTTTCAAACATTCCCGCACGCTTACCACATTCCTGCACGCTCTTGTCAACGTGTGGAAAAGTGGTACTTTGCGAACGCAAATGCAAGCGCAAAATCGAACTTTGCGCACGATAATAGGAAAAATATTATACAGTCGTCAATGTACGTCGAAATACAAACGACCTCTGGGCGACAACTAATACTATATAAATCGGCTCAATACATCCAACGTCATGTGTGACCTGACGCCCTGCAGACGAACTTCACTTTTATCTTCAAACTTATTGACTTTGTACCTAAATCGAAGGTACTTTGAAATATTATGACTATTATTTTACTATGATTTTGAATATGTTGGAATAGGACAAACGAGTGCAGGAATCACTTGATGTTAAGTGATCACTTTACATCAAGTGAAGTGTTGCCAGCCTCAAATCAAATCAAAATCACTCTATTTATGTTGGCAATGACACTTATGTATAACAAAACTTTTCTTTTCTTTTTATATTAACTTTTTTGTTTTATTCACTTCGGAATGAGTTGAGCTTTAATTAGAAGAAGTGGCAAGAAACTCATTGCAGCGATAAGTGATCAATCCGTTCACCGAGTACTAGATGCTTTGATTTGCACGTGGTCAATTTATGAAACACAGACACTGAAGTGGCAGTAGGCAGATTACATAGTTCGACGGACAGATAGCCGTTGGGGCAGTAAAGGCCTATAATGGCGACCACGTACCAGAACACTTAGTGTTGGTAGGCTCCTCTCAAGATGGAACGATCATCTGTGCATGATTGGCGGAGTAGGTTGGACGAGAGCAGCGCAGGATGATCGTCGTGGCGATCTTTAGGAGAGGCCTTTGTCCAGCGGTGGACGACTTCGGGCTGAAATGATGATAGGAAAAAAAGTACAGGAAGTTATTGATATTTAAGTCATTTCTTGTCCATCATACAAAGTAACTGATCCATTAATCATCATTCAAACATCACCAGTTAAAACAGTAAACTATGTCAAATCAAAAAGGGAAAATTATTATATTTAATGCAGCGATAAGAGCCACTCGATAACACATCCATCGGCATTCAGGTCGAAAATTTATCAAGTTTCGTTTTACGCTGTAAATAGGTCAACATGTTATGAATTATGTATAATTAAAATGTGTTGTATTAAATTTATACTACTCTTTAGTCTTTATAAAGATAGCTCTGTGATAACTAACTTAATTGAACCTAAAAAAAATCGATTTCAAGAGCTTTGAATATACTTAACTTTTAAATTATATATATACTAACTGACCCAGAAAACGTTGTATTGCCGATATTAAAATCGCGATACAAAACTAACTGTTGACCGTAGATGGGTGAAAATTTGAAGTTGTATTTATTTTTAATGCTGACTGATAATCAAACAAATTAAAAAAAATGTCAATAAATTTAAAAACTAAATGTGTAAACCCTTAACATTTAGGGGGTTGAAAAATAGATGTTGTCCGATTCTCAGACCTACCCAATATGCACCCAAAATTTCATGAGAATCGGTCAAGCCGTTTCGAAGGAGTTTTACTACAAACACCGCGACATGAGAATTTTATATATTAGAATATATATAATTACAAGATAAAGAAAACAAAATCAACATATTCTACCACAACATCTAATAAGAAGTCATATATAATTTTTGACTGGTTTAGATACGTTCAATATAACCTTTAAAAACATCCCTCGGTATAACTAACAATTTACATGAATAAATGAATGAATAAAATAACGAATATTTTCTAATCTTCATCAGCTTTGTTATATCAAGGCCATATACAAATAGTACATACGAAATCTACGGAAAGTGCGCTCACAAACATTAATGGGACTACCTAATTGTTGTTTATAGGTCTAAGAGTTAGATAATAATATCGATAGAGTGGTATCTCGGACCGAATACGTGATTTGAACTATATCTTCCGGCCCCGAGTCAATTGTCGAGCGCTAACTTTGATACAAAACTTGGTAATATCAAGTATACAGGATGTGGAAAAAACATCATATACCTTATTATAATAAGTTAAATCTGATTAAGATATTCTATTACATAATGAGGTATAATTACTAGAATAATTCATATACATATTTGTTTTTTTTATACCAGTGGGAGGGGCCTTTGCACAGGATGCCGGCTAGATTATGGGTACCACAACGGCATTATTGTGTTTCGGTCTGAAGGTTGCCGAGCTAGTGAAATTACTGTGCAAATGAGACTTAACATCTTATGTCTCAAGGAAGCGCAGTTGCAGTGCCGCTCAAAATTTTCGGATTTTCCAAGAATCCAGAGCGGCACAGCATTGTAATGGGCCGGGCGTATCAAATACCATCAGCTGAACGTCCTGCTCGTCTCATCACTTATTTTCATAAAAAAACCCTAAATAGTCAAGTGGACGCTTTGCAGTTCATAGTAGGCATATATTGATTTGTATAAGAAAAAAGTGAAAACAAAGCAGCAACACAAAATCTGTAAAACAAAAATCTCGAAATCAATTTTCCCATTGCTATGTCGGAGCTAACACCAGACAAGGAAACAAAACAATACTAGCCGTGCAGAAGATCGATATTTTAAATAAAAATAAAAAATCCTACATGTTAAACGCCGCCCACAGCAAACTATACAGTTATACCTCCACTGCATGACCCAAATAAACTCGGAGCAATTCGATTCAATCCAATTATTGGGTACAGCTATCATACACTCCAGGACTGATATATATACGAAATATAGACAAAAGAAATGTTCATTAAACCAGTTTACAGGATAGTTAATTTTCTCTTAATCTTCTTCATATATATCCTACGAGTCCTACTATAATTTTATAAATGTGAAAGTTTGTATGTCTGGATGTATGTTTGAACTTCTTTAACGCAAAATCTACTGAATAGATTTTTATGAAACTTTACAATAATATAGCTTACACACCAGAATAACAAATAGGCTATAATTTATAAAACTATAGTGTGAATTATACAAAATATTTATATTTTTCTTTTAAAAAGTGTGATTGTTACTAATGAATACAACTAGCGCCATCTCTTATCAACTAGCAAGCACAAGATCAATACAATTTATGTGGCAAAACAACGTTTGCCAGGTCAGCTAGTATATTATGAAAATGGTCTCGGTTGAGGCTCTTTCACGCCTAAAGCACTGATCGTAATGTACATGAAACTACCACCATTCGATGCGGAATTTATATTATTTTTCGAATTCCAACGTTCCTTCATTAAATTATTTTCTCTTAAAATTCGCCCAGCGACGCGGGCTCGTACAACTAGTATAATAATAATAATATTGACACTTACACAAACTATCTTGCCCCAAATTAGGCATAGCCTGTGCTGGTTTCAAGACAACGATATATTTAATACGATATACATAAACGTAAATACACATAAACATCCATGACTCGGAAACAAACATCTTTCATCATCATATAAATGTTTGCGCTTACCAGGATTCGAACCCGAGCCCTCTAGCTTAGTAGTTAGCATCGGTAACCACTCGGCTATATAGTATAGTAAATATATTTATTTACATTGATTTTTGTATTCCTTTATTTATAGTATGTGCAAAGAATAATATTACAAGTACAGAAGTCTCATTCCCAAAAACAACTATAGAAATAGGGACTCTTGTGGCCACACAATAGAGTGTAATTCAAATCGCACAGCGCTATTTACATTTTTATTCCCTAGAAGTTGCCTCTCTTTCTATCCCGTGACTCTTAGCCGTTCTGACGACATTAGGGTTGCCTTCTTTACCTAAAACTGTACCTACCTAGTATAAGGTCAACTTATAAAAATCAGTTTTTTCTATAATATTAATAAGTATGTAATCGTAATTTTAAATCAATATTATTTCGTTGTCAAACCTACATTAGTTGCAGATAGTAATGTATGCGTTGGAAGACCAAAGTAGTCAAACCTTCTTAGGATAGACAATAAATAGGTAGCTATCATTAATGGTAATTTTAATTACAGTAAAGATCACTTTAAATTAGATTGTTTCAGCGTCTTTAGGAAGTTTGAAGGATTGCAATGATCTTTTGCTTTGCTTTTTTTATGTGTTTCCATTTTTAAATGATCGGTAGGACTGGTGAAGTAGGTGACAGACAAAGCTCGCACGTGAGTCCCTACTGGATAGCCTCTCTGTAGAGGCCGCATACTTACGATTTCGATTCCTACACAGGGAGTGAGACAGGCCTGGTATGTGTTAATATTTCACTGTGTACATAAAAGTATTTTGGTAATATTGTTATTCGTTTTTATTGATATAAAGCCTCCACCATTTCAATTCGTTACTCCTCTCTCTTGCAGTTCTAGTCCCCAATTTTCCTGCCGTTTCCACATCATCGCTCCATCTCTTATAAGGACTGTATGGAATACGTTTTCTATTAATGTGGTACCAGTTCACTGGTTGCCTGACACCCATTTTTCGATCGTTTTGTGTTTAATTACCAGTAGGAGGCTCCTTTTGCACAGGATGCCGGCTAGATTATGGGTACCACAACGGCGCCTATTTCTGCCATGAAGCAATAATGTGTAAGCATTACTGTGTTTCGGTCTGAAGGCCGTAGCTAGTGAAATTACTGGGATAATGAGACTTGATTTGATATGTATCAAGGTGACAACTACGGTACTACAACTGCGCTACAGATGTAGTGCCGCTAAGATTTATTGGGTTTTTCAATAATCCATTGCATTGTAATGGGCAGGGCGTGTCAATGACCATCAGCTGAATGTCCTGTTCGTCCCGTCCCTTATTTTCATAAAAAAAATGTCCAGCCTATTTGATCTTGTTATCGTGTTCAAGTGTGTTGTTTCTTACTCTTAGGCTTAGGACCAAGTAACTTCTCTTTATTACTCCGTGGCAAACTTATTTTAATTCATTTCTCTTGAATTATCTGCGAACTGCACAATATTATGAGCCTGATTCTACTATTTCTAAGTTTTTTTTATAAGTTTTCTGAAAACTTGGTCTAGAATAGTTAGATATTATCAAATAAATTATATTATTCACATGCACATAGTAAAATAATGATATACATAAAAAGGTAACTTTTATCTATCGTTTTTTTTTTGTTAAAGATAAAAATACAAAACCGTAAACTTGGTTATTTGAATTTTTCACGTAATTTTTGAGTTTATTTGATAAAAAATCGAATTAAACCGTTTTTTACCCTTAAAGAAGATAAGGGGTGGGGGGGGGGGGGCTCTCTTCCACTTTTCGACCTCAGATAAATGATTTTTAGTTTCATTTTTGTTAGATTCTCTTACTTTTCCAATGGGTTTCATACTATAATTTTTTTTGTTCATAAAAGAAGTCTCACAATCATGTTTCTGGTATGCTTGCTTCGTGACAACAATTATAGTTTTGCTTATTCTTACACAATTACTAACAATTGCACAGCTTAATATTCAATGTCTGTCTTCGACCAGACGCTCGATCAGAATGCCCCCACTTTTTATTTATTTTTTTGCGCCCAGACAATAGGAAAGGGCTACCCTCCGTGATAACGACGAGAGGGTTGTGAATGCTCATGCATACCAACGCCAGCCTAAGTCTGCGTTTGTTATGTGGGACTCACTTAAGAACCTTAGTGCTTACCCACTAAACACCACCATAGGTTATCTTTGGGCAATGTGCCCTTTAAGCCTTCATCGGAGGCGACCATCTCTTGGCTAAGAGAGGCGCAAGCGGCACTCCCTTGGGAGTGTTCGCGGGAATCGCACAGAAGGTGCTATCTAATTGGGACTTAGCGACATCAGAAGGATGATCACAAATGGGAGGTGAGGCTACATGTATCTGGTACCTGACAATCCAGTACAGACGAAAGTTGGAAAGAGGAGATAAAGAGTGATTGATTGGATCGAGTGATACGCCCTAGGCTTCACTCGTACCGCACAATGTGGTAAGCGTTAAGCGCTTTAGGTATTACAAGGAGGCCACCAACTGGTGGTGCTCCAACTTTTTAAAAAGAATTGAATATAATATACCTTTCGTTCTCCATAGACTACCAACGTAACGGAATTTCGAATCGAACAACTTACTCATATAGATTATAATATTTACAATTACATTTATCGAATGGAGTAATATAATAAATAAAAATAAACTTGATTTAACAGACAAATTTGTAAAACAACAATAGACACTCGAAAATTCATTAAAATAGATATGACGATTCAGATATTTAAACAACAAACTAGTTTATGTTAGCTCAACTATTAGACTCCAAGTAAACAGAGTACACGTTTTCAGAGATCAATACAACGACCTGAACACGATCCACAGCTCAAGGGCAAAAAAGTTAAACATAATTAGAAAATCGGCGATTTATTCGACTTCCAACCTAGTCTTTTGTGAATAAAGTCAGTTCTAGTCATCATTGAAATTATGTGGTATTATTAGATTAACAGCTTACGTTTAAGGGACTACGCGCACTTATTCAGCTCCATTCGCGTTTCGCTGAACGATTTTGGTCACACTTATACAGCTCTGCTTCTATCAGCCGCGTACGGCGTCGTACAAATGAGAATAATAACTTTAAATTACGTCTGCACTCTTTAATCTTTGCGTGCATAATGATTACGTCAAATCAATGCAGGAACAATACAGGTCGCAACTTGTCGGCAAGGAGTCGCGAACCATCCCTGTAAAGAGCTGTTCCGCCGCATTCGACGGCGAACAGCAGTGTACGCGGCGAAACAGCGCCGAACGCTCTCTATAGCATTCGCATTATAAAAACACATTTATCCTCATTTTATGCTGGTTTGCCGCGAAAGCAGAATGGACGCGGAAAGCTGAATCGACGCGTACACGTCTCCATACAAAATTGTTGTTTTCTATGGACAAAAGCTGAAAAGAGCTGAATAAGTGCGCGTAGTCCCTTAGTCTTAATTCACTGAATCAGGAATACACGGAGCTACACATTCAAATTAGAATTTTTTTATTCAAAATATGGGTCCCATTCCAAAAAGAATGCCACAGACCTGAGAAGAACGGGCGCAACAAACTCAGTGGGATTTTTTTCATAAAAAATATGGTAACAAAGTAATAATCGTACAATTAAACTTAGTATTTAACAGCCTGAGGGCGGTCGCTCCAATCCCAATCGCTGGTATCTTTAAGAAAGACAATTATGTTATAGTAAGGTTTACCACACAAACATTTTTTGACAATTCTTTTGAATATCGTATTACTTTTGAACATTTTCTGGGATCTTGTTGTTAAATCATATATATCGCCCCACAATCTTTCTAACTTGACTTAGCCGAGTAGTAGACTTTATAAATTTATGTCTGTACCTGGTGTTAACATTATAGCTATGACAGTTTCTAGCAAATTCACTTATGTGCCTATGTACATAACATTACATTATCAAGAATACATACAAGATGAAGCTTCATCACCAAATGCGAATCTGGCAACTAACTTTCCTGTTGACCCAAACCACACCTTAAATCATTTAAACCATGGCGCGATAATTTTCTTGTCGTAGATTCATTGGACTCATAATTTTCAAAACGATGCCTCAATGTAAAAAAACATATTATGACAATCACATAAAATGTTCTCGGAGTGTTCCAATTTCAAATACCGTGATTGTTTTTTAAATAATTGTATTTCTAATTTCCAGTCCCAAAAACTTCAAAAGGTCTCCCGTAGCATGAGATATACTCATGTGGGCATGATGTGCATTAGAAGAACAAATAATAGTTATAATTAAATAAGGTTACACACGCTGAACTTAGGATCACTTAGTTTATAGATCCTGATATCGATCCTGTATTATATGCATCAAAGCACTTCCCACATTTCTGAGATTATCATCATCAGCCGGAAGACGTCCTATACTGGACAAAGGCCTCCACGACAATCGGTCCTGCGCTGCCCTCGTCCAACGTATTCCGGCGATCTTGACCGAGTCGGCGATTCATCTGACTTTTCTGCACCACCATCTGTCCGTCGAGCTATGTACCCTGCCCACTGCCAGTTCAATTTCGCAATAATTTTCTGAGAATATACTCGAGAAACTAAATCACCAAATGCACTTAATCGTTATTATTTATGAAATAGAAAGACAAACGAGCGTACGGGTCACCTCATATTAAGTGATCACCGCCAGCAACATTCTCCTGCAACACCAGAGGAACAAAGACCATGGCCAGCCTTTTAGGAAAGTGTACGTGCTTCAATTACATCCAAAGTCGGAATCTTTTGAAAAGAGTTTTGATAAAATTGTTTAATGAAATAATATTGTTTTGTTTGCAAGTCAAGCAAGTTACAAGGACGGTGTGTCTTCAAATATTCATACTGAGATCGATATGAGCAGGCTCTGTGCCGCAACCGGCTCCCGAGTTGGACTACACTAATCAAAATGTAATTCCGAGCTAATATTGTATTCGAAACAATACCAGACACTTATAGGTGTCTACCACTACAAATGTTAGAGGTAAAAAGTTAATGAATTGATTTATATTAGGAGACGATACAGAAATATTGGCGAAAGTTTTTTTTTCTCTTGCATTTATATGGTATTATTACAAAGCTACTTACTTACAATGTCAGGCGAAAATAGGAGCAAAAGAATGCCTAATTTATAAAAAATATATTGTTACGAAGGTTACGTCAAATTTTCGCTAGAGTACGTACCTATCAGCGTAATGTAATCTCGACCTTATATCACGCTATGTTAGGTCGAGAATGACATAACTGTCTGTTAGATAAACAACTTATTTACTTGTTTATTCTTTCTTGTTGATTTTTTATTATTTACTACATTGATGGATGTCATTTGAGAATAATCCTTAGTGGTATATATTGAGGGGCACTTTATAATAAGCGACTTGTGTTTTATTGACAACTAGAACGTGATTTAAATATATTTTTGGAAATACACTTGTATTTTTAACCCTGTAGTCCTAGCACGTCACAATATTTTAAATAAATTAAAATAATTTAAATAAACATGTTTGCCTCGTAATGAACAGTCAATATTATAACGTCCTTATCCTGAAATATTATGTCAGTGAAAAAATATTTGGCCTAGTATACTAGTTATTATTTCATTCAAATTAGCGCAATCATATATGATTTAAAAAGAGTATATTGTATTATTTCTAAAAGGTACCCCATTTTCGATGAATCCGAATATCTTCTCACAGTGACACTAATAAAAAAACAACGGAACAAAGTAAGATAATTAATAATACATCATCTTTGTGCAAAGGCTTTTGTTCTATTCTCGATTTATATAGATATAGATGAGTGATTTGTGTCAAATCAAATCAAATCAAAATCAGTTTATTTACGTAGGTCACGGAAATGACTCTTATGAATGTCAAAAAAAATGAAATATTTTTCTTATTAAATCTACCGCTACTTCGTAAAGGGTTGAGCTAATGAGAAGAAGTCGCAAGAAACTCATTGCCACTCTTTTATATCAATATTCAAATTTAAGTACATCGATTTACAAATCATTTCAAATTACAATATAATATGTAAAATGTAAAATGATGCAACAGACACACTCAAACGTCAAATAGTCATTGTCTTAAACGAGTAAGTAAAAAAAGTAAATGTAAATTAATACAAAAGTTATTGAGTACAGTAGCTGCATCATCCACATACACCGTAAATAAATAATGTATCATATCGTAATGATTAAGATACATCGAAATACAAAATATACAACGAACTATAATAATAGCTATTGTTCCAATAAGTACGAAGATCATAAAAATAGTTGATTAACTCTGCGGTACAACAGACGTTACGAGCTATACTTTCTTTTCTCTTATTGGCATGATGACCTTTATCAACAAAAGGTCATTCTAATTTACTTCACCATAGAGCTCATTAAGCAAAAAGTAAATATACTTACATCTTATATATAAAATTCTCGTGTCACGGTGTACGTAATTGAAGTCCTCCGAAATGACTCGACCGATTTTCGTGAATCATAGCGTGCATATCGGCTAGGGTGGAGAATCGGACAACATCTATATTTTCATCCCCCTAAATGTTAAGGGTATGTTTTTTTTGGACAATTTTTTTTGTTACATACATATAACCCTAAATTTTCAACCCTCTACGATCAACATCTATTTTTGTATCGCGATTTTTATAATATTCTATTTCATCCACAGATCCGCACTAGGGTTGCAAAACGGCAATCGAATATAACAATCGTAGTACGATATAATTGGTAGGTCTGAGAATCAGTTGCATCCCTAAAATTTTTTTTAATTACTTTATATGGCAATACATCGTTTGATGGGTCAGCTAGTATTTTATATATAGGAATGATTGTCTCCCAGAAGTAGGGTAGGTGAGGATTAGGTTACGATCCTGACATACATAACTTCTTCCATAAATTTAAGTTAATATAATAAAAAATAAACCTAAAATTTTGTAAATGGAACTCTTAAAAGCCATATTATTGAGTATGTATTTTATTCATTTGTCATTTGTTTTACGATTTGCCCCAAAATTGAAAATTGTCTTTGCGTCGTCAACATGTACCTATTAAACGCCCTAATATTTTCGTGCAATGATTTTTATGACTTTTAATGTCATGTCAACAAGAAAGTTGTGATTTCATGCCACTGTTTACAACTAGTTTAATCATCTTAAACGTGGTCACATCCATGATCTTTTTTTATGGAAATAAGGGACGAGATGAGCAAGTTTTTCAGCTGATGGAAATTTATATGCCATGCCCATTACAATGCAATGCCGCTCAAGATTCCTGAAAAATCCAAAAATTCTGAGCGGCATTAGAATTGCACTTTTCACCTTGAGACATAAGATGTTAAGTCTCATTAGCCCAGTAAATTCACTAGCTACGGCGGCCTTCAGACCGAAACACAGTAATGTTTAAACATTACTGCTTCACGACAGAAATAGGCGCCGTTGTGGTACCCATAATCTAGCCGGAAACCTGTGCAAAGGAGCCTCCCACTGCGATCTGCATGGGAGACGACCTTCTTCTGCGACGACTGAAGATAACTTCCATGTTTCAACAGAGACTGATAAAAGAGTGACCTATCAGCAGTTTCAGACAAACCTAAGCTTCGGTATGAGTCTAGTACACAACATCCTTCATGAAAATTTAGCGGTCAGGAAGGTTTGTGCCCGGTAGATAATAATTTGACCCAGGCCCAAAAACACCGTCGTGTTAATTGGTGAGGTGACTCAAGCACTGTGTGTTCGACATGCTTACGGGTGTCAAAAGCTGGATTTACTGTTTTGATCCCGAAACCAAAAGACAGTCTGCTCACTTTCAAGGACTTGCGAACTAAAGTGTAGAGAGATCGAAGCGTGGGTAAAAAGATGATGGTCTCGATCTTCAGAAGGACAGGTCATTACGAGATAATTATTTTAGAGGATCGAAAAACAGTTACTGCAGAGTAGTATACTAATAATTTTTTGCCACTTGTCTTGGAAAAAACTCGGAGAATCGACTTCGCAGTAAGATGCCTCTGGTTAAGCAATCAACTCTATTTAAAATATTTTAAAAATTTTGCGAAATAATTCAAGAATGAAACTCTCACATTTTTCCATCCATAGTTATTCCTTCGTTAAATTGAACCACCATTGGATATATATCCGAATCGAGAAAAAATAATCATTAAGTACAATTTTACAACTGGCGGAGGAACTCGCAGAATACAAAACAATGGAAATTCAGAAGATAACAAGAGTTTTTAAGAGTCGCTTTAAATATGATATAAATATGAGTCGAGTTTCATCGAACTAAGAGGAAAAATCTTCGGGACCGTAATAATGATATCAGAAGAACATTAAACGAATCTTAGGTAAGCCTCCACTCTGTTGCAGTTGGGACCGTAGGCTGAGGCCTCTCGCTTCCAGAATTAATAACTTTCGTAACCCTCCCAACCCTCCACTTCACCCACCTGGGGGACACCTCACACCCCCTCTCATGCCTCCAAGCCCCTACCTCTATTATTTACACTAGAATATAGATACTGGAAAAATTAACCGATATTATTTCGGACAAACCAGATAATGTATCAATTTATATTATACTAGCTGACCCAACAGACGCTGTTCTGTCAATAGAAAAAAAGTAAAATGTACCTAAGTATTCAGAAAAAATGTACGATTGAATGGAAATGAATGATTTTATAATATGAAGTAATAAAATGATATGGATTAATATCGTATTTGTGTAAACAGCTTTTACATTATCGATTTATTATTGCCAATTTTTAAAGTACTAAAATGGATATTGATGTTAACCTTGAGAGATAGACATAATATGCCATAGCGGGCTTTTCTGTAGAACTACATAAGGTAGAGTACGAAGTAGCGTTTGAGTTTATCGAGAACAGACAGACAGACAGACCCGGCGGAGGACTTAGTTTTAGAATAGTGATAATAGATTTCAAGGGATAATTATTTTGTTGCAATTTTGTCGAATTCTTAAAATGCCTTTCCTATCTAGCCAGGTTCATTGGCGTTTTTCATTGCGTGCTTAATAATTTAGGCTTTAGTCTTTTACCTAAGAGGATCAGGTTATATATACATTATAGACTAGTGCTGAAGCCTTTGTTAAGCCTTTGTCTTTTTTAAATTATAAAAAATAAATAGTAGGATAAAAACAATTGGAAAAGGAAAAGAACATAACAAACATGTAAGGAAAACTAAATTACGGGCGACCTGAAGTCGGGAAGTGTAAAAGGTGGGGTGTTTAAGGGTAAAAAACGGTTTATCTTGTTTGGCAAACCTACAAGTCCTATGGAAAACGATCTACAACTTTTGTATTCACACCTTTTTCACATAACTTCAAAATTTATGTGAAAAATTAAAAAAAATGAAGGTTTTTTCACGAAATTTGGTGAATAGTTTTTATGTCCCAAATACACTGTAATTTATTTGAATTAAATTATTTATTTTTTCACCTTATCACCTTTTACTCAAATATCAAAAAAGAACAAACACTTTTATTTTCAATTGAAAATTCACTCATCAAAATATCAGTTTTTTCAAAAAGGTTGGTGTACTTTCTATTCGTTGAAATTTTTACTTACCGATCTTGTAAAAAATGTCCATTACAGTGGAAAATATTCGGAAAATTTAAGCCCATAAAAAGGCATTACATAGAGAATTCATGCCTGTTATTTCATAGCAACAAAAATATGGATTACAATTAATCAAATCTATTTATAAATGTAAAAAGGATAATGATTTAGTGTAATATTATCCTTTTTTTTCATGATCCCAAAAAACATTCAAAACAAAATATGTTTTACGAAAATCAAATAAATTGTTACAAGACGTTTATCTGGTAAAGGTTACTAAAACATTAATGATTTTCTAAATGATCTCACAGATTCGGAATGGAGCGACTGCCCTCAAGTTATTTAAATCATAAATTCTTCTCAGGACTGAGGATCAATTTTAAACAGTTGCTAGTTTTGCCGTTTAATAAGTGTCTTTATATCCTATTTTGAATTAAAAAAAATTAATGGGTTATTATCATGGAGATTGCATTTTTAAGATATCGGCTAGTCGCGTCTTTTTCTGACTTCAAGCAGTAGACTACTAGACTATTTGTACGTCTGATTGCACGATCTGGAACTAGAAATGTTACTGCCCTACTGTGACTTAACGCTCAGGATCACGCCAACGACCTTCAGCGTTTTGGCGGAGTAAGTTATCTGGATTCACGCGCGCAAACTAATCCCAAACAAATATAATTCGTGTGAAAGTCAGCGGCACACTCCTTCCCCCAATTTTTAATCAGTCACTTTTTAGAGAAATAAAATAGCTATTACCTCTTGCTGGAGCGATAAAAATATCACCAGTAGTTTAGAAACCGTAGCAAATTTAAAGTTGAAGGCAACTTCAGTTCAATAATTTTTATTACATGGTATTTTACGTATTACAAAATATTTCATCGTTCGGATTGAAGATTATATATCAGTCCCTGACATATATTTTTTCCAAATCTCCCAGCTAACACATTGCAGAGCAGTAGGCGCTCAAAGATGATCATTTCACGATACCAAGCACCTTAAGATATTATTAAGTCAAGTAAGGTAATGAGCGCAATAGACGTGTTCCTCAGAATTTTTGGTTTACGATCATCCTGAGCAAGATTTTATGTAAGCCTGGTGGTGTCGCGTACCATATGTTGAGGACCTGCTCACCTCTTTACTCCTACCTAACATAAATCACTTATTCTTAACCAACATAATAAAGTGAAATAAAGATTACTATTATAATCTCTCTAATTTGATAATCATAACCCTAAATTTTACTTGCCTCAGTGTAAATTCTTCTTCGTTACACTCTTGGCAGAGCGGTCGTGGTCATCACGAAGTGGCATATTTGGGGCAGATGTAATTCGCCCCACGAGCATTTACCACTTTGCCCTGTTGACAGACAGTCTGGTACACTCGTTCAATGATCACAGCAGACTTAATTTGCTCGGTCCATTGCATGGGCGACCTTCCTCGCCCTCTGGTGCCCACATTGCCCTGCTCGACAAGGTGCTCAATGGACTTACTCTCGCGCCGGGAGACGTGTCCGAAGAACTCAGTGTTAATAGGAGGAATAATATAAATATCGTGATTTACAGCGCATTATTATTTGTATATTAATATTTAAAAAAAATATTATTACAATATTTTTCATCTCAATAATAATTGGACGTAATTCCAGAAAAAAAATCCAAACCACAATCATGTCGAAATTGAGTTAAGAACACAAAACTGGTCACGTGATTCATCTATTAATAATGGACTGACAAAAAATGAGAGCCCTACTGTCGCTCTTTAAATGACATCATGACTTAGTAGCCCAACCCACATGTATGGAACATTTATTATTATTAAACTAAACCAAATATAACTGAACTAATATTTATTAAACTTTAACCACGAATTCCTTAATATGTGATGTTTGTGACTTGGAACGATTTTCAGGAACTACGTCCAATTAATAATAAAAAAATTACCCCAAACTAAATCCAAATTGTAACTTTCAAAGTGACGTGAGAGTAATCACGGTAGGTAATTATATTTTGATAAATTACTTAAATGTGATGAGTTTCGAGTTCCAGTAGTAATAGAAGTCATCTATCCCTCTCTAGTGGTCGGAAACGTTCGGGAGTTTCGGGAGTATTTCAGTTTGCCTCTTTGACTCTGTTTGGGAGTGTAATCATTTGGCGCGCGAGTAATTCCCTGAAAAAATGTCACCCCATTGTTGATACAGAGACGATGTTAGATCTTTTATTAGCGCCATTTTCATGATTATATGTATTGTCTACAGTGTATTTCGTATTACTATGCGGTTCTTGTTTTATTTAGATAACAGACCGAGATTTAGAAGATTACCAGTGGGAGGCTCCTTTGCACAGAATGCCGGCTAGATTATGCGTTCCACAACGGTGCCTATTTCTGCCGTGTAGCAGTAATATGTAAACATTACGTTGTTTCGGTCTGAAGGGCGCCGTAGCTAGTGAAATTACTGGGCAAATGAGACTTAACATCTTATGTCTCAAGGTGACGACGCAATTGTAGTGCCGCTCAGAATTTTTGGGTTTTTGAAGAATCCTGAGCGGCTCCAATTACCATCAGCTGAACGTCTTGATCGTCTCGTCCCTTATTTTCATAAAAAAAATATTATCTGTTTGCCGATATTGACGGGGTTGGGCTTTCTTGATGTCCTTAATCATTATTTGTGGTTTACTACCACGTGCAAGTTTCTTTTAGTTTTGAGCTCTGAATTGAAAAACTTAGGCCATTTTGTCTTGTCTCTACCGTATTCTTTAGAATGCGTAAAGATAACAAGTCCTTGGTCCCATTGAAGCTATAATTTAATCCAATCAAAATATATGGCTTAAATTTTACCAACCTGCAGTTGAATAATTTCTTTAATGGGATTTGGTGAATACCGAGGTCTTAGAGCACATGTAAATGAATCAATTATTAGAGCTATAAATCAACGAACTCTGCACAGGCCCTAAACCTCCATTAAAAGATTCAATAATATTAATGACAATTTTGTACTCTTTAATATGTGTAATTCATCTCAAAAGTGAGGGTTATCACTTTCAAAAATAACAATTTGTTTAGATTTGAAAGGGCGACATCTCAAGTAAATTTCCTAAAATGCAGATATCGAGTTGAGTTGAGCAACTGTAGTATAAGATTAATCAACGATACGTCACTTGAACGGTTGGCTCAGTGTAAGAGCGCTCCCACGGAACGTTCGCACGAGGTTGCGGGGTCGAGTTCTGCATCGTTCATAAATTTTGTTTTCAAATTTAATTTGCGTTATTAATGAAAAAGTTCACATTGTCCTACTAAAGTTAATTATTTGATTTTAAATGTAATTCTTGTTCATCATCAGTAGTTGTAGTCTTCAGTATCGGTACCTGTAGCAATATCAAAGGTGTAGAAAAGCATGAAAATTTATTTTTCGAATCAAATTTCCAGCATGATCATAATTAACATCTCTATCCCGAGAAATCGCTAAATAAAGCGCGCATAATTGAAACTATTCTTAAGGGTTTAATTATTTATCACGGGGAGTTTTCCGAAGAGCTGTTTCACCTGATTCCTGACGCCGAATTCCACCTTTCCACGACACGCCACAAATTAGGATGTCATCCGCACCATCTGGATGTGTGGCGGTCCTCCACTGTGCGCTTTTCAATGAGCTTTTTTCCACGTGCTACAAAGCTGTGAAATGAGCTTCCTTGTGCGATGTTTCCGGGGCGATACGACATGGGTACCTTCAAAAGCGCGTACAACTTCCTCAAAGGCTCTGGTGTTGCAAGAGAATATGGCTGGCGGTGATCACTTAACACCAGGTGACCCATATGCTCGTTTGTGCTCCTTTTTCCATAAATAAAAGTATGAGAAGATACTGGTCAACATGACAGTTTTTCTTATTCATAATAAATTAAAAATGTTTCTAATTCAAAATTAAAACTACGGTGATCTTGTACGAGAGAGGTAACCTAGCTCCGCTCGATTCCCCAAGGCCGTTGGCTCGGTCCCCATCCTTAACACAAAAATCCGGTCTCAGGTGATCTTAGCACGTGTTCGAATTTTTAACTAAAAGTTAAAAAACCTACGACTTTGCAATTATTCCCTTTTTATACATACTTCCAGCTTCTGTGAAACCGGAGATTAAAACAGAGTTCTAAAAGAGAAGGAAGGGCGATATTAAGTCTCTTATAAATAATTATTTATCAGAATACAATTCCAATTCCATTAAGAATGATTCTACTTTTAACAGACCTCGGAAATAAACCGTAAACTTTAAAAACAAAGAATATTCTTAGAAATAGTGACGTGTAATCAAGCAGCTTTTGTTTTGAGGCACTCGCTTTTTTAATTCCAGTTTCCACTAAGATTGTTGCAAGAAATTCGCTTTATTTTCTTGTAACTTTTCAGCATATGGCATTGGCAGCATATATTTCATAAATGTTTTGATTGTCCAAATATATACTCATATCTACGGGATGGTTTTTTGAGAAGGGCTGTGATGATCAAGTCGGAAAATACGAGACTTAGGGAAAAGTCGTGAAAGGAGTCTTAGAAGAAACCAATAACTGCATATTTCGTTTTTTAAAATTTCTTGAACTTTTGACAGAAATCGACCCGAATGATTCAGATCCTTCTTCCTCACTACTTTCTTCAGACGACGGCTCCCTAGCCTAAATATTCAGCCATCCCTATCACAAACCAGACTCGGGCACAGGATGCCTTCTAGATTATTGGTACCACAACGGCGCGGGTATTTCTGCCGTGAAGCGTGTAATGTGTAAGCATTATTGTGTTTCGGTTTGAAGGGCGTCGCTCCTAGTGAAATTACTGGGCAAAGGAGACTTAACATCTTATGTCTCAAGGTAACAAGTGCAATTGTAGTACTGCTCAGAATTTTTGGGGTTTTCAATAATCCTTGGCGGCACTGCATTGTAATAGCCAGGGCGTATCAATAACCAACTGAATGCGACCCTTATTTTCCTTAAAAGAAGAACTATTGAAGAGACAGTGTGTCTCCAAATTATTTGAAGTAAGTCTAGCTAACTTATTTACATTTAACATTTGTTTGTAGAAAGTAAAACAGTTGAGAGTATATTACTAAGATGATTATTTCATAAGCTTGGTGTGAAAGAAATACACAATGAACAAGGAAAGCGCACCACTTAATTGTTGGGTAAAAACAAAAGACTAGGAAGCGTCAGGTAGCTGAACGTGGCGTGGCTGTGGGAGGTTGGGATGGGGGGAGGTGTAGCATACGACGATATGCATCACTGCAGTTGCTGAACTGCATTCCAGTTGCGAGCGAGCGTTGTCATAATGTGGATAATCCTTACGACTTCGCTTCTAGTTGGATTGGTTAATTGTTTTAAATAATTATCCCAGTGGTTCCTAACCAGTGGTCCACGGACCACCAGTGGTGGTCAGAATATGGTCCGCAGACCGCGAACCAATTTCAATACGTGCACATTGTGAAGAATTATTGATTTCACGAGAACTGGAAACAACTTCAAAAGGTATCGAAGATATGAACACGATATCGGAATATTTTCAGAAACATAACATTAGCTGGGAGATACTCGTTGGTTTCTGTACGGATGGCGCTCTGGCCAGCAATGTTGACATCACGCTCTGTTCTGCCAACGTTAGTAAAACAGAAGAATCCTAAGGCAACAACAACGCGTCCAATGCGTTTTTGTCCAATCCTAACTTATAAGAAATATATCGTAAAAAAGGCATAAATTTTTAAGATATGAGTTTAATTAAGTGAATCAGATCCGATACCATAATGTCATAAAAAAGATGAATCCCATAGTTAGTAAAAATTCAAAACCTAGAAACATTATTTAGGGATTATTAAAAAAACACTGAAGAAATTCTGCCCAGACCTTATTTGAAATTTTTCCAATTTTATCATATTTTATTTACCGTATGTAGGTATTTCACTTAGCCATCACTACGTCTATATTCTTTAAATTTTACTTAAAGCTTCAGGCAATATAACATCGATATAACCCACAGAACAGACTACAGCTTGATGATAAAGAACACTTTCTACCACGTGCAACCAACCTGTGGAATGAGCTCCCTTGTACGGTATTTCTAGGACGATACTACATTCGAAAAAGCGCGTACACGCATACGTTCATAAAACGCCGGCAACGCTCCTTTGATTCCTCTTGATGAAGGTGATCACTTCACTTCAAGTGACCCGTACGCTGGTTTGTCCTCTTATTCCATGAAAACAGAACATTATCCTTCAGCTCTAAAAAGCAATAAGTGTAAGATCAATTTTATTAGGATATGTTGATATTAAAATATAACTATTGAATTTTTATTACTAACGCATTTAACTAAATTATACATATTATTTATTCAACATATGTTTTACATTCGTAAAATAAAATAATTGTATACTAGAATCTGGTGAAACACTCTGAACATATTAAGAAGAGTAACAATAAGAGTTTTTAATTTTACGAACAGTAATTTATATATTTTACGAAATACATTACTCATGTATGGTATTAATTATACCAACCAAAAAATAAAATGCATGAAATAATAAATATTTTATGTGTCTTATCCTCAATAAGCCTTTCCCTGTCGCCAGTCCGACTCTTAGTTATAATTTTCTATCTGTAATTTGCTTACCGGCCTCTCTTAGTCTCCATAACACAAAGTAGAGATGAATTAATGATTTCAACAAATAGCTTATATTACTATAATCTTATTACTGATACAATATATTGAACCTCTTCATAAATCTACTCTTCTCTCTAGTAATATGATGATATCGCGTGGCGTGTCAAAAGGAGGCTCAAGATTGTATCATTCAATACAGAAGTAGGTACTCAAACTCTTTTCAAAACAAAAATTTTTAGCCAATTTTAAAAAATAAAAAAAAACAGTTCATTCGAGCTATCGAAGTCGGCGCTGAAGAATTTTCTTTCATAAAAATTGTTACCCGCGTAATATTGGAATTTCAAGAAAAGTGACATCAGGTGTTATATATTAAATTAAATTTTTTTTTTAAGAAAACAACCCTTGATTTTTGGCTTATCTTGTTATCGAATTGATATTTACATCAAATACGAATTAAATAATATCGATAATAAACCAAGCTTGTATATGAATCCAATCAATGCAGATATTCTTTATATACACGGGCGTGCATATGTTTTCTAGCAAGGTAGGCACTCTAAGATTTAACTAGTCGTAGTTTCGTTTAGTCCGACAGTACTAGTTTTGAGGTGTAAATATTGAAGTTGTATGTTGCATATGCAATCTGGAGACTGCCTACCGTAGGTATTTAGGATCTAGCGTATTTTGTTCTACATTTTATTTATTACAAATTAAACTAAATCAACTTTAACACTGATGCTATATTTATGTATGTTCTTAACGAGGTAGGCACTGCCTAATTGCCTATATGGTATGCCGCCACTGCTTATATTTATCGTTAACCGAAAGTCTTCAGTCACCTAGAGATACAGTCCACAAGTCCCATGCCCGCAAATCAAATGTTTCAGAAGTGGGATGTGGGAGTGAGAAGCTAAAGTATTGATAGAATTATATAAAGCACCAAACAGATATAAGGTTTTTTAATGTTTATTTAAACCTGTAACTCTTATTAATAATATTTGCTTAATAGATACCTTAATAAATAGATGACCTGCTTAACTGCTTAATTTGAAAATCAATTTACAGCGCGTGCGCATGATGTAAGAAAACTATGTTTCCGTCAGGCTTCAGAAGCAATCAAAACGTACTTACAAGGCAGTTAATTAAAAGTACAGTTACCTACAAAATTTAATTGAAACTAATCAAGTTTAAACAGTTTTATACTTGTGCCGGTTGGTTCGATACCTCCCACCAGAAAGAGGTTCTGTTACACAGGATGCCTGTGACATGAGTAGGTACCGCAGCGGCGCCTTTTTCTGCCGTAAAGCTATTTATGATTCTGTTTGAAGGTCGCGGTAGCTAGTGAAATTACTAGACTAAAGAGACTCAACATCTTATGTCAACATCTCAAAATGACGAGCGGAATTGTAATGTCACTCAGAATTTTGTGTTCAATCAAGAATCCTGAGCAACGTTGCATTGTAATTGGTGTAGCACTCAGGTTTCAGGTGAACTTTTTCTTATAAAAAATAAAAATTCGCTTTCCGCCTAAACCATACCAGATGTCACAGTTACAAGGTTTTAGTAATCAACTATAAAATAAATAATATGCTTACTTATTAAGTAATTTGTGAAAAACATCTCGAAGCACAGACCTAAAAGGGAATGGTATCAATTCCTTTTAAGATCTCAGAGGGCGTCTTGGATCAAGTGTATTGTGGTCTCTTTTATATTTATAAAGAGTTTGCCAACAATAAACGTGACTGTGGACTACATTTTGGGCAGCTTAAAGACAGACAAATATAAGTTCTCTACTTTTCCAATACAGACAATTGCAAAAAATAATATTTCTTAATACTTCGTATTGTATTTTGCTCATGACTGTACCAAGGAGTTGAATTACTTGATCGAACAGCCCAAGCAGATAATAAAGAACCTGTAGTATAATTAACACATTAATGGCTAGAACATCTGGATCATTAATGTGACTTTATGTCATTACTAACACTACGCTGTCCTTCGACAATAGTTTGATAGATGACATTTTGACAAACAATCAAAATGTTCATATGAAAACGTATCAAAATATCATATCGCATCAAAATATTCTGTTTCGACTGATTCCTGCTGCCAAATTCCACCTTCGCACGACTCGCCACAAGTTAGAATATCATCCCCACCATCTGGATGTGTGGCGGTCGTCCACAGTGCGGTTTTCAAGGAGCCTTCTTCCACGTACTACAAAGCTGTGGAATGAGCTTCCTTGTGCGGTGTTTCCGGGACGATACGACATGGGTACCTTCAAAAAAACGCGTACACTTTCCATTAACACTAAATCCACATTCTTTTCCTGGTGTTGCAAAAGAATGTGGGCGGCGGTGATCACTTAACACCAGGTGACCTGTATGCTCCTATGTCCTACTTTTCCATAAAAAAATTTATTTGGTGTTAGAAAATAATTAATAGTGGCACAAATTGACCATTAGAATTCATGTAAACAACTGTGGTCATAACCGATCCTGCTGATGTAAATGCACCTATCTGGCGTTCCCCTTTGTGGCCTATTCTTTGTGGTATCTTACTTTGTACTGTTCGAAGCCCAGATCCTTCCAAATTGTAAATACGTCTTGGTGGATATCTGTTCGTTGTGGAGTTATTGATATTGTAAACCTCTTTGAGAAGTTCAAAAAATTCATTCACTATTTCCTTATCAAATCCAAGTGATCTGGCAAAAGATGAGCCAGTTGGTCTTCTTATCGAAAGCTTCTCTTTATAACTGTGTTATATTCATAATCACTTTTGTCCAGCTATACCTGATTGACTGAAGGGATTCTGCAAATTATTTCACTTTGCTAGCATATATGCCATACAGCGACGATCAGTTCTTGTAAAACCGAGAAACTTGCTCTGCATCATCAATATGGAATCTACCAGCTGACGTTCTTGTTGGGAGTTCAATATTTTATTTCTTCCTAAGATTGTGGCTGCTTCTTTTGAAGACTGTTCATTTTTTGGCATATGCGGCATAAAGTTGTTCCATGTTTTTTTATTATGAAAATAAGGGATGAGACGCAGGACGTTCAGTTGATGGTATTGATACGCCCTGCCCATTACAATGCAATGCCACTCAGGATTCTTGAAAAACCCCAAAAATTCTGAGCGGCACTACAATTGCGTTCGTCACCTTGAGACATAAGTTGTTAAGTCGCATTTGCCCGGTAATTTCACTAGCTGCGGCGCCCTTCAGACCGAAACACAATAATGCTTACACTTTACTACTTCCCGGCAGAAATAGGCGCCGTTTTGGTACCCATAATCTCGCCGGCATCCTGTGCAAAGGAGCCTCCCACTCTCAAGATAGTGCTGCCTCTTTTGAAGACTGTTAATTTTTTGGCATAGGTGGAATTAACCTGCCCTTGCTCGAAACAGCTATGATGCTTTCTAATATCCCATTTTCTTCTCTCGAACGAGTTTTATACCATTCGTGATTTATTCTTCAGTCCAGGTTTTCCTTCGTCGAAAAGCGTTAAGCCGAAATTCTAAAAACAAACAGGATATGATTTTTTTTTCAAAGTTGCAAGTATCTGTCATATGAAATATTAATATAATATCATATAATAAAGGACCTAATTAAAGAACATTCATGTCAAAAGAATGTCCATGCTTGGATTTTTATACATGTTCAAACTAGTACCAAGGACTAGTAAAAAAAGAAGGACTCCGCGCAGTGATATTAGCAAATGAAGCACCTTTATGCTAATGTGTGTGCGGTTACGGGGTATACCAGTTACACAATTTTTACTCCCTTAAATAACCATATATCCACAAATACTTTTATAGTATTGTTTTTACACTTTTTCACAACGCACGATTTTTAAAATATTTTATTGCGACGCAAACTGATCTGTCACAGACGATAGCAAATTTCATAATGGCCGCCGATCGGCTTGTGTTAGTGTAAGTGTATGCATGGGGCTATGTATTTAAACGTTTACCGGCTTGTTTTGGTGCCTCACTGTTATGTAAGGTGACACGGAGTCCTTCTTATTTTACTCGTCCGTGACTAGTACCAATATTTTTTCAAGTCACAATATTTTCAAATCAAACAGCAGATCATAATATGAAAGCGCGGCAAAAAAAGTAAAGTTTGGCCGAATTTTTTTTTAAGGATCCGTAGCGATGTGGCAAGAAACGGAACCCTTATAGATTCGTCATGTCTGTCTATCCGAATGTCACAGGCACTTTTTTCCGAAACTATAAGAACTATACTGTTGAAACTTGGTAAGTAGATGTATTCTATGAACCCGCATTAAGATTTTATTATTTTATTCATAAATGATGTTGAGGTTTCGAATATATTTTTTTATAAACTGAATAGTTTGCGCGAGAGACACTTCCAAAGTGGAAAAAGATGTGG
>CATIXQ010000015.1:13521890-13560823 GCA_949711755.1 Leptidea juvernica | reverse complement strand
ATACGAGAATGATAAAATTAAAAAAAAATATATGAGTTACATTATCATGCAAAATTCCGCCGAAACTTGGTTTGAATGAGATCTAGTGAGTAGTTTTTTTTAATACGTCATAGGTAAATGGTAAACCGCAATTTACCTTTCATTCAGTGTTACTTGCAGCTACGGAACCCTTCATGGGCGACTCCGACTCGCAGTTGGCCGCTTTTTTATCGAATATACGGCCGATTTGCGGTTCATAATATGCGTGACCCCATCACTAGTATTTATGACCCAAACTATTGTATTTACAGGCACATGAGAAACAGTTTTGCACTGCGGTACGTTACGCTATACATCTTTTTTTTTTTATATGAGAGGGGGCAAACGGGCAAGAGGCTCACGGGATGGGGAGAGGTGAGGCAACCGCCCATGGACATCCGCAACAACAGGTGTGTCAAGAAATGCGTTGCCGGCCTTTAAGGTGGGAGTATGCTTTTTTCTTGAAGGTCCCTAAGTCGTATCTGTTCGGGAAGACCGCTGCCGGTAGTTGATTCCACAAAGTGGCTGTGCGAGGCAAGAAATTTCGAAGAAAACGCGCGGTTGTGGAATGCCAGACGTCTACGTGATGCGGATGGTACTTTGCACGTAATGTCCGATGGTGGAATTCGGCCGCTGGAATCAACCCGAACAGCTCCTCTGAGCACTCCCCGTGATAAATGCGGTAGAAGATGCAGAGAGAACCCACATCTCTACGCAATGCTAGAGAATCAAGCCGATCGGAGATGACTTGATCGTCGATGATTCAAGCCGCTCTTCGTTGTATACGGTCAAATGGAAGAAGCTGGTACTGGGGAGCACCCGCCCAGAGGTGAGAACAGTACTCCATGTGAGGCCGAATTTGCGCCTTATAAAATTGCAGGCGGTGGCTTTTTCGAAGTCGTGAACAGATCTCCCTGCATGATCGGTGGTACGTGAGCCTAGCCATTCGGCGTGGTGGGCGTTAAAATCGCCAAGAAACACGATCTCTGCAGTGGGGATCTGCTCCAACACGGAATCTGTAGCCATTTGGATGTGTTCGAGGAGCCGGTCAGTCTGCGTTACCGCTATGGGACCTATACAGGCATGCGTAGATTCGCGGATGGTCATCGCAGTCTACACGCAGCCAGATGATGGATAGGTCCTGTCCTTCAAGAAAACTCAGGCGTCGAGAACAGACATCCTCCCTGACGTAAACGCACACGCCAGCCCGTGGTATAAAGGAGTGTTCCAAATTATACCCCGGGTAGGAAAGGTAAGATGAATCAGCCAGGGAGGATATCTGTGTCTCGGTTAAAAAGAGCAGGGCCGGCTGCGCCGTCTCCAGGTGAAAGTGGACGGCATTTAAATTTGATCGAAGCCCCCTGATGTTGCAAAAGTCCACAGCGAGTGTGGAGGAGGGTGGTTTGAGCCTCCAGCTCTGTTTGCCCCGAGTCAGCGCAGATTTGCCCCCTCCAGAATACGCGGGGCAGCCTGGACAACCACTGTTAGGTACAGGCCCTAATTGTGGACGCCCAGGGACGGATTCTCCAGGGCTGCATAGCCTGGTACCGTCCTGGAGTAGTCTCTTTTTAGTCTGTGCTGCCATTTGTATTTGGGAGGGGGGGTGTAGGCCTCCGGATACCCCACTCACCGGACGAAACACAGCGGCATAGCCGTTATTTCACGCCGGTTTCGAGTGGGGGAGTGGTATTTCTCCGGGCGTGCCGGCCCAATTCGGTTGTGTCCGTGAGGACCCAACATGGCACTACCACTCCTCATCATTATGTGACGCGTTATGACTTTAATCATAGTAGTAATCTGTTTATAACAGACAATATTTTAGACACTGCTATAAATCAGGTGGATCAGTGTTCAGTAGAACATATGCTCGTTACGTCACTCGCACATTCAAAATAAATAAAACTTAATTACTTACCTACTTAAACTATTTAAATTTATATTCCTTCAATGTAGATACTAACCAATATAGATAAACCAATCATAAACTATTATTTAATTAGTAAACACGTATCCGTTAAAAACAACGAAAAAACCATCAAAATAACAATTCAATTAAACGTTGTTGCTATGTCGTCAAAAGCCATATCGCTGCCCACTCCAAATTGTGATTAAAGTAACCTAATACACACAATAACAGCTCACACATTTACCGACAAGCGTGCTCAATTTGAAGCAAAAGATTATAAGCCAATTTAGTCTCAGACATGCAAAACACATCTTTATAAACAGGGCATAGAGTAAAAATTCGTATAACCACAGAGGACGAAACATCATGACACGGTTGTGTGCCTCTGTGAAAGCTACACATTTCGTTATAAAAGTAGGTACAATAAGGCCGTCATATTGTACACAGCGCGTCCACTACTGTTTGTGTCTGTGTGAACGATAACAATATTTGCAATTATATGTTTTAATATTATGGGTTAAGGTTCATAATTGCATGTTGGCATAGAGCGTGGAGGCAGTGAGAATATGTTTTGTTTATTTGTGTGTACCGCAACGGTTCAAAGTATCGAAGAATGCGGAGCGTGAATTACCGTGTTTAGGGACTTGTCAGTTTGACAATCTTGCTCTTATTTGGTTTGGATTAACAGAAGATCAATTAATTGTTTTATAATGTTAGTTGTATTTTTATTGATTTAGCTTATTTTTTACGATAGAAGATTGTTTATATTGCTAATTTGAATTTAAATAAATAATTCATAATAATAATTGATAATATTATTACTGATTGACGAATTTTTTTGTAGGTAGTTCAGAATGCATTTTGCAGATATGCTATTAATAGCAGATTAATTGTACTCATATTAAATTAATATTATTGATGTAGGTATATAAATAGTTCTAATATATAAATAATTTAATTAGTAAACTAGGACTACTACTACTGGCAGACATATCAATTAACTAATTGAATTAATCGCTTTAAATCGCGCGACCGCTCTCTGAACGCTTCCAGTTGCCACAATAACCGATGAAAACGCATCTTTCGCATTAGCTACTAGCTTCTGACAGCTTATGTTCATGTATGTAGTTGTGTACCACGCTCGTTACGTTTACGTGACGCTCACACATATCAACAAACTTACCTTTGCACGTACACAAGCAAATATAAACCTTAGTACTCTATTTATAACGCGATCTCCGCAGAACTTAACTTCTCAGTTTATAGACTAGCGCCTGCCACCACACCGGGTGGCGAAGCCCGGCAACGTCGCACCCAAATTTATTGTGACATTTATTTATTAAGCCTAAAAACGTTACAACTAGCGACATCTATTGGCGCTATTCAAACTAAGCCCTCGGATTTTAGAGAGAGACAGCACCTCTTGACAATATCACTTTCACGGTCTCATACTTAAAGCTAAGCGGTTTGTAGTGTACAGTTTGTTTGTGTCTGTAAACAGCGTGCCCGCCGAGGTATACCGCGCATGAATGAAATGGATGACCTATAGAATGAGAGAGCAAATAGCATTTCGTTCATGTGGGAGAGAGAAAGGATAAGAGCGCGAAGCGTGCAGTGTACATCGTTTATCAGATTACATGCGAAGTATCGCGAGCGTGGCGATGTTTTGACACGCGATAATCATGAGATAATACGGGCGATCAGTGAGTCGTTTAGGTCCAAATTTGCTTTATACAGAAGAAACTAGAGTGATTGCAGTACCGTCAGGCGTGTATGTAGAATGATGCCAAAACAAAAATGATTATGGTATGCGTTGTGGACGTGACGTTTGCCGCCAGATGACTCTTCAACTTCGCACGCGATCTCGCAAATTAGCCCGGCTCGCGCGCTTGACAAATGTTTACTCCGCTATTTAAAGTTTAGCCCACCAATCATATATCTTGTTTCTCAATAATTTATTACACTGAAACGCAAGTTTATTTTCTCGCGATAATTAAATTGTCAAACCGTTGCCATTTTATGTACGTGCATTATTGGTTGAGATTTGCGACTTTAATTTATTGATCATTATAATATTATTTTATTCTTACCCAGGTATATCATCATATAATTATGTTTAACCAAGTAAAACGTTGATGTTTTATAGGTATATTTAATATTACCTTTAGGGATGTAACTTTAAATATTAAAATAATGAAGCGTGACTTCATGGGAATTTTTTATTTTAATATAAAAATCAATATTGCTTAATATTTCTATTTCTATTAAATTACAGATTATAAATATTGCAGTTTAAATAATACCTATAGTAACTATTAAATTATATAAAAATGGATACATATAATAAATATATATTAATTTATTAATGATTCAATAAAAAAATAATTTTATGTATTCTGTTACAAACACGGTAAAAAAAATATAATAATATTATTATGTATCCATGAACTTAAAAATAATGTTCTTATTTTTAAACACATGGCGACATCTGTTAGCGAATAGCGAGCGACATCTTCAATGAGATCTTGATTATTATCTGGTTAATAAAGTAATATTCCATAGCGAAACCTACTAAACAATATAAGTGAGAAAGATTTTTTTTCAATTGTAAAGTAAATAGTAAGAAACAATGTTTTGAATTTACCTTGAGTCGAAACCAATAGAACATGTGCCTACCTAGGTAGTTAGATTTAATAGTATAATTCCATTCGTACGTATAACAAATTATAAATAGAGCATGTAACATTTAGTTTATGCATTAGAAATTCCTTGACCGTTATTTCTGGAAGACTGATGTTTATCTTACAGTAGCGGACGTAAGATGTTATTCTAGTATTGGATTCGTTTTTATTTTAGATACCTTTAAATCGATTTTAACTATTAAAAGCTTATTTGAGCTCATGTTGAGCTGATGAGTTATTTAACAAAACACCTTGGTATGAAGATTAATAAAAATAAAACAATTTTTATAGAATGTTTTCGAATAGGTACGTAGGTACCTACCTACCTACTAGAGTTATTTGATATCAGTGTTTTTAAAATTTTTGTAATTCTTTGTGTAATAGGATCCTATGTCATATTTTAAACGTATTTGCCCGATAAATATTATATTGCCTTTAAATGTGAATATGTGGCGTTCCTCCACAGTGCTGTTTTCAAGGAACTTTCTTCCACGAGCAACCAAGCTGTGGAATGAGCTACAACGGTACCTTCATGCGGTTCCTTGTGCGGTGTTTCCAGGACGATACGACATGAATACCTTCAAAAAAAAAGCAAAGGAATTTAGGATGGTGTACATCCTAAATTCCTATGATTCCTCTGGTGTTGCAAGAGAATGTGGGCGGCGGTGATCACATAATATCAGGTCTCCCGTACGCTCGTTTGTCCTCTCTTCTATAAAAAAAATATAAATGTAGTGAATACAGTGTTTTTTTTATTATTTTTAATTGAAGAGCATTAAATTAGTGTAAATAATTTTGTCTTGAGGGTCAATAAAAGTAAAATCCTTATGAAGTAAAAACATTCAATCTCGAATCAAAATAAATAATAAATTAAGTTTTATTTATTGATCTCATATTTATATAATACAATAATAATATATAATTAAATAAAATATAATCGCAATTTAAAAAAAATACCATTTACCAATGAGGAATTTTAAATAATTGTATTATATATGTTCATGATATTTTGTGGTTAAATAGTTTATAATGACCACCGCGTAGATGTATAGTCCGCGCCATCTAGTGGCGCTCCTACGCAACATTATACTGAATATTTTTTATGACAAAAATTGACGAGATGAAGACGTTTAACTGATGTTAGTAAATGATACACCCCCCCATTTCAATGCAATGTCGCTCAGATTTGTTGTAAAACAAAATATTATTAGCTCCATTGCAATTGCAACTCATTAAACCGAAACACAAACGATGGTAACACTGCTTGTAAGATCGACAGTAAAAAGAAGCACTGCGGTGGTAACCGTGGTGGTATCTTGTACAAACAAGAATCCCACTCATATATATTAGGTTACTCTCATGATATTTTATTCTGCACGCTCGCATCCTTAAATATTCACCATAAACTACTCTTTGACTTCAGAAAAAGTGAATTTGTGTTAATTCGGAATTCGAAATTCAAAAATGAACAATTGGGATAATTGCGGCCAGAAAAGAAAACTATCTACTTTGATATGATGTAGGCTTGAGGTATTGACTCTAAAAACGAATTTCCAACAGTTGTATTAATAGCTAGGTACTATCAATACTTAAACTAAATATAAATTAAAATTAAATAATTCATATTAGTTTTGTTTTTCCGTCTATCTTGACTCTCAACAATCATATGATTTTATGGTTTATTATTAATAAAATATATTATAATGGCCTGCTTTGGCAACTTATCCAATATGATTACTTATATGTGGTACCACAACGGCACCTATTTCTGCCTTGAAGCAGTAATGTGTAAGCATTATTGTGTTTCGGTCTGAAGGGCGCCCTAGCTAGTGAAATTACTGGGTAAATGAGACTTAACATCTGATATCTTATCTATTATCTTATTTTTCAAGAATCCTGAGCGGCACTGAATCAATTACCATCAGCTGAACGTCCAGCTCGTCTCGTCCCTTATTGTCATAATAAAAAGACATGCCAAAACCATTTTAATCAATGTATTTGGAAAATTTTGTGTCACTTGTAATTATTAAAAGACTGAAGCCGCAATCCCACATTTCGAAACGTGAGAAAATATATAAAAGCGATACGCATCAGTCATGGCCCATTTACGTAAAGGAATCATTGGAAATAGTTGTCGAGCGCTCGCGTCTGTTCCAGCTAAATCCGACTAGTTGTAAATTAAAGTACACGGTCACGTGTAAATCAATATAAGATTTACACCGTGTGCTGGCAATATGTAAGCGAGACGAAACGGGACGTGACGATCTCATTTGAGATGCAGCAATCGTTACTGGGACACTTGGGCTAATGTTTTCTTGTGGCTATCATGTTTTTAATAAAGAAAAGGACGACAAAGGAGCAAAGCAATCTCCACCTGTTTTCTATTGCAATACTAGTTGAATCACAATGACGTTGCCGACCCTTTTGAAGTACATGTTCTCATCTCGAGTTTTATCGATAGAAGGAAGTTCACTCCACAGATTCCTTGAAAGTTAAAGAACTCTATGAACGTCTCCCGCTCTCATGGTGTATATTATGGCAAAAAACCCAGATCGTGAAGATGTTGTGTGATGGCTACATAGTCAGACGGTGAGTATATTGAATGATGGTAAAGCGAAAAAATAATTCTAACATTACATTATCCTCAGAATAAATTAAAAATACATGTAAAATACTGAATTATACCATCAGATGCATTATTTATGTAGAGCGTGGGTTCGCTACTGTCTTGTCTAAAAACTTGAAGTATTGGAGACATTCACAAATTAAGGCCAAAGTGTACGACTTCGATGATATGGTTGGTAAAATATGTTAAAGATGTAGTTACTTATCAATAAGTTATTTAAAAAATATTATATAGTTATTTTTAATGGGTATAAACGCCTTAAATTTTAACATTAACTGATTGCTGTAACCCTAGTCCTGAGTGATTCAAGTTAGCAGGAGTCGAGATAGACACTATCCAAGCTGTTATGGTTAGTGAACCCGATTGCAAAAAGCTTATACGAAAATAAAAAAATATAAACGTTAACGCAATATAGTAAATAAGTTTGTAATTTCTGTTATTACATATCATAATTAAAAATATAACGCGCAATAGCTTTTTATTTCACTTCTTTATGACGAGATGAGCCGGACGCTCAGATGATGGTAATTGATACGCTCTGCCCGTTACAATGCAGTGCCCAGGATTCTTGAGAAGCCCAAAAATTCTGAGCGGCACTACAATAATTATTGCGCTCGTCACCTTGAGACATAAGATGTATATATGTTAAGTCTCATTTGACTCGTAATTTCACTAGTGCGCCGTAGCACTTCAGACCCAAACACAATATAAATACCCATGGAGTAACGATTATAAACCCTGTTTATAATGCTGTATCTACTGAAATCGTTAGTCAGTTAAAACTCTAACAGCGCGTGTATTATTATAAAATTGCAGAAAACAAATATAAGCCAAGATGCCGATTTCTAAAGAGGCGGCAATACAAATATAATGTTTATTTTGTAAAAGTATTTTTAAAAGTAAAGAGTGCTATCTACATTTTGTACACTGATACGGGACAACCTGTACAATCCGACTAGCAATTGCTTAAGCGAAGGTATAATCATATAAATGAAATGTTTAGCAAAGGACACAGCTTAAAGACTAGCCTTCCCAAATCGGCAGTGCGCCAGTATTTTTCAGATACATCGAAAGTGCCGTACGGCACACTACTCCCTTCCCAAATTCTGACCCTTATTTTGTTTATAAGTTGGTTTATTTTGCATAGTCTTATAGCTTGTTTCAATATCTTTCTTATACATTCACTCAAATCATGCTAATTATAAGCAGTCTATTGCTACACGTCAAATAACAGAACGCTGCGCGAGCGCCACAATCACGCAGATCTGAAGCATCCCGGAACGGAAAGGCTAGACCACCCAAACAACTTGTGACCAAGCTGCATCACGACACCAAGTAGCTTATCTATATGAGTGGGAACGTGTGTACCGTCACCAAAACCGTTTTATTTCCGTCATAAATCAGGCGTCAATCTTCAAGAATATCTAACAAAGTTCGGAACGAGGTCAGCACGTTGATTCACCGTCGTCGTGTGATTTTTATGTGCACATCAACGCATTTGACACTTTGATCGAGAAACGGGAACACACATTTAGATTAGTGTACGATTCCTTTAGTATATACTACGTAAGCTAACTTAAATACATATCCCTTCAAAAATTCCTACTTTTCTGCAATTCTGTAATATTCTTTATTTTACATTTTGTGAAATAATTTATATTATTTAAATACGATTCATATATTAGATGCAGCACCTTACAAACTAATTTGTTATGTTAATTACAGCCATCGTAAAATACACTATTTTATTGAAAAGAGTGGCCGTTGAGTTTCTTGTATTTTCTTCTCACGAGCTCAATTTTTTACGAACATAATTTGGTAATTTCAGTAATTTAGAAGAAATATTTGTAGTGGCAATTCAAAAGTGTTAAGTTTAAGCCTAACTGAATAAGTTTAACCTGATTCTTGCCGCGGAATTCCACCTTCGCACGACACCCCACAAGTTAAGATATCATCCTCACCATCTGGATGTGTGGCGGTCCTCCACACTGCAGTTTTCAAGGAGCTTTCTTCCTCGTACTACAAAGCTGTGGAATGAGCTTCCTTGTGCGGTGTTTCCGGGACGATACAACATGGGTACCTTCAAAAAAAGCGCGTACACCTTCCTTAAAGGCCGGCAACGCTCTTGTGATTCCTCTGGTGTTGCAAGAGAATGTGGGCGGCGGTGATCACTTAACACCAGGTGACCCGAACGCTCGTTTGTCCTGCTATTCCATAAAAAAATATTTGACTTTGACTTTTGACTTTGAAAATATAAGTAGTATGCATATACTGTCCAGGACTTCTTTTAGACGTAAGTCTTAAGGAATAGAAGAACAATGTGAAACTTTATTCTGCCATCACGGAAGCGCTTCTTCTTCTTACATAATACACAAAAAAAATCAAAGACTAGATGATAGTTGTAGTCTTATTTCAAGGCCAGCTGGTGACAGAAAAATCGAACAAAAATACTAGTACTAAGTATTAATAATATGTACATTTTTTTAAACGCTATAAAAGTAATTTATTTAAGTTTACTAATTGTTATGGCGCCTCTTCACAATCGGCAATTACAGGCATTTACACACGAGCACGATCGTGTGGAGGCTTATTCGCTTCTAGTTGCCGATCATTGTCTATATTCGTCATAGTGATCGCGGTGATCGGTGACTTGTCGATTATTCGGGCACGCATCAAACGAAATTCGCGTGTAGTTGCGTGCGCGTGACCACACGATCGCCGGTCATTCGCAGTCACTAGAGGATACTGGACAGTTGGCAAAGCCGTACGTACTTCGTCTCGTCGTCGCGGTGTTGTATTGTTTTCCCTAGTGACTACTGGGTGGTCAAATAATTGTATACTCAAATTAAATAAATGGTAGCAGCAGCTATAAACTTCACGTCCATCTTGAAGGACTGCTGTTCAATAAAAGGTCACAGACGATCGTGTGGTACTTAGACGATGATCAACGATTAACTTGTCGATGACAGACGATCATACAAGTAACGGTCATCGCCGATAGTGGAGAGGAGGCTTTAGATGCCTATGATCACAGAGTAGGTGATTGGCTTCCGCTGGGATTACTGTATATAATTTCCCGCCCATTTATGTTTTTCGTCATGAAAGTATAAAACTCCATTCTGATGAAACAAGATGGTGGCGAAGAAAACACAGCAGAGGTGCTGCTAAACAATTCTGTCAGTAATATTGTTTACCAGTGGGAGGCTCCTTTGCATAGGATGCCGGCTAGATTATGGGTACCACAACGGCGCCTATTTATGCCGTGAAGCGTATACATAAATGTGTAGGCATTGCTGTGTTTCGGACTGAAGAGCGCCGTAGCTAGTGAAATTACTGGGCAAATGAGACTTAAGTTCTTATGTTTCAAGGTGACGAGTGCAGTTGTAGTGCCGCTTAGAACGTTTGGGTCTTTCAAGAATCCTGAACGTCTCTGCATTGTAATGGGCAGGGGTATCAATTACCATCAACTGAAAGTCCGGCTCGTCTCGGCACGACTATGGCTTTATTTCACAGGCTAAAAAACACATAAGCAACATACACCAAATACTATTCATCAAATTAATTCAGAAAAAATAAAACGAAACATTTTATGTAACAGTATTTCCAAGCGTATGATTAATAGAGCAAATCTTCGATTTTCACAGCTCAAGTAATATAGTGTGAATAAATTATAAATAGGAGCAAGTTTTCCTCTCCATTTTTGTACGACCCTTACCTCCTATCGGCTCGCGTAATTCCTGAAGATAGAAATGGAATTTATGAAGTTGTAATGGCTCAATGCAAAATGGCTGCCTCGACCCACTTACGCTGCCAGTTCTGTTGTACCTGATCCCTGTTAGAACGGGTAACTTCTTCGATTATTAACTTGGCACTAATGTTAATGTTACATCAGACATAGCTCCATCGAAGTTTTAATTAAAAGAAAATGCTCTTCATTAAAATCTAATTATAAATAAGTGTTTTTCTGAGGATACTGACCGGGTCTCATATCTTCACAGAGAGTAACATATTCTTAACATATGTACCCAGTTTAATAAGCTTTAAATGGCATAAAACGGCCTTTATTTTCTCAAAATTGATTCCTTTAGTATTATTTTTGATGTCATTTCTAACGCTACCACCGCTTTGGAAATAAATGGCGCTCTGAGAAAGAAGAAGCAGCACAAGAAACTCTCCAAGCATAATTTTATTGCGCTCTATTTAATAAAATATACGATACTGTACTGTCATTGTTATTGTTATAAAATAATCATAATCTAGTCCCAGGCTGTCGGATCACTTAGATATTTAGCTGTGGAGTGGATCCATTTTTTAATAAAACATTTAAATTTATTTATTGATAATGCCTGAACAGTGGCTGGGACTTTATTATAAAAGTGTATACATTTATGTATTTATGATCTTTAATAATTATCTTATCCTGCTCATAAATATTATTTTTTGCTTTACGATGCGGAATCTATTTAGTCTAACCATATAGGTACTCTATTAAATAAATATTTCAGTTAAAATCACCACTTTATTAGCATGTGTGCATGTGGATACTTAAGCACCTCTCTCATAACATTTAAACGTCACCTATACTACTACCTAACTACAATACAGTGCGCTCAGAATTGTTGTAAGATAAAAATGTTTCTAGTCGCCTCGACACTTTTAAAAAAAAAGACTGAGTGTTTATTGAAGTAGGCGTTACTTCGCGGAAATCCATAATTATACAAATGATTTGAGTTTTCTTTAGTGTTAATTCCGCCAATATTTGTCTTTAAACAATTCGACACGTGTTTCGCCTCTACTCGAGGCATCCTCAGGACGTGTTGTCTCGCCAAAATCTGGCACGAGACTCAGGTTTAAAGACAAATATTGGCGGAATTAACACTTAAGAAAACTCAAATTATTTGTATTAGCTGAATGTAACAAAATGTGAACTTGTGGACTGTCTTAACTCAAGCTCAGCTTAATTTCAGGTTTCAAATGACTATAATAATAAAAATAGTTTAAGAAACTAAAAACCACGCTTTGGTTGAAAAAATAATGGTTGAAATTTAAAATGAACATCAATTCCTGCCTTATCGACGTCGATAGAAGAAAACAAATATTTTAATTAACAAAAATATTATATTGCAATTTGAAAAATGGAATAATTTTATCAAATTAATGTATTGTCATCAGTGTTTGAAAAATCTACAAAGTATGAACGAAATCTAGCCGTTTAAAGTGGGTCAAAATCGCGCCCAAATGAGTCGCTCACAAACAAACATACATACAGGTGAAGCTAATAAAAAGCGTGTAAAAATGAAATAAAAGATTATGCTAAGCTTATCCTCAGCTAGGATATACCTGAGTAAAGTCTGAGTACGTTCTATAGATCTTAGCCTAAGCCTTAGAAGCAACATCTATTAAAACATATTATATATTGTGTATAAATACGTTATTAGATTCAGTTAGCTTATCACGTACTTACCAATGATAAAATAGTATCAATATTGATTATCACCGTTATTATCGAATTGATAATAGGTCCTAGTTGTCTGTCATTCTGATTACATAGATTGTATCGATTATTGGCATTGTTCCATTGTAGAACGTTAATTTTTAATAAACTGCTTTTATCCGATACCTATTTAATACAAAGATGACAACAATAATATTTTTATAATGACGTTTTAACTAAATTCTATTGAGTAATAATAATATGTAATCTTTCAGCTTCTCATGTATAATTTGCTTCTTTTACCGTTTAGTCCGAATTGGGAGATAGGATAGTTTTTATTTCGATTTGAGACCCATTAATTGTGTTGTATGGACATATTGTCTATGGGAGAATTTATTGACGCACGGTTTGACAGTTCTGCTTTGAAACAATTTCAAACAAGAGAGAGCATATTTTACGATTTGATTCTTGTCGCTATTATTGATAAATTCATAAGCAACAGTATTTTATTTATTATGTACAGAACAACGTCTTTCGAGTCAGCTAGTAAAACAATAATCTTAAATTTTATAATTTTAAATTTTTCAGCATTCGGCATGACTACAGTAAAAGTACTGCCATTCGCTTGTAGATGGCGCTAGTGGAGCTGCAGCATACTACAGTGAGTTGGAACAATCAATGTAGCATCAAATATTGAAAATACCCATACTGTGTTGCAAACGCAGTTTTATTTTCCCGCGAAAACTTGATTCATCCACATCTGACAGACAGCGGTGGTTCTCAAAATAAACATGACAGCTCGATTCACGTTGTTTCAATTTCCTCTCCATTCTCGACAAATGCCTAAGAGATTGCCGCCAAAAATACCACCAACACACGCTTGCCATACGGAAGTTTTACTATTTTCAGAGCACTTAACGATTTTGTTTATGACAATGAGCTATTTGATGCTGAACGAATAAAAATTGTTCAATTTAAACATAAAGTAATTGATTATTGATGATAAAAATAATAATAGTTGATAAGAAATATTATATTCTTGTGTGATTTTAGTATTAGATAATACGTAATTACGTATATCTCTACTCTGTGGTATATTGTTTTTTTTTAATGTAGGTAATAGGGGTAAGTTGTCTAAGTTGAGTAAATTATTGAAGTAATGTAAGTATTGAAGTAAGATAAGTCTGATGCAAAATGATACTTATTTAGTACAATATAATAAAAGTTTGTTTTTAACCAACTTCAAATAAGGAGGAGGTTCTCAATTCGTCGGTATTTTTTTTATGTTTGTTACCTCAAAACTTTCATCTGGGTGAACCGATTTTGATAATTCTTTTTTTATTTGAAAGCTGGTCCTTCGCAAGTGGTCCCATTGAAATTTGGTCCAGTTCTTACAGTGGAATCCATGAGAAAACCATAAAAGTCTTAAATCTTGCTATACATACAAATAGACAAGTGGATGATAAATTTACGAATAACTCAATATCGCGCCAACCGTTTTCGATGATTATTTTTTTATTGGAAAGCATATACTACAAAGATAGTTTGGTGAGAGTTTGGTTAGGTTATGATTACGGAATCCATGACAAAGTAACGGAACACTGTCTGTAATCAAATCGCAAAGTACTTACGTTCATTGCTGCATTGAAAAATTTAGTATATTTACACATATTTAGACAAATTGTTGGTAAGTGTACTTAAAATTCACTAAAAATCATAAAATATTTTTTTTTATATATATAGTTCTCTCCCCGATAAAGGAACAGTTATATAGAAAAGTTCTATATATATAACGCGTTTTTGTGACCTCGTAATTCGTAATAATAATAATAAATCACAATTTGTAACAAGTTTTTTCAATTGTTTGCCTAGTTTTACTATTTCATTAAGGTTTTTAATACAAAAATTTAATAAAATAATTTAATTCTGTAATAACACAATTGACACAAAGGTATGCGAAGCTTATCATAATGTACTGTACTGTTCATAAACAGTACAATCATATCATTATAAATTTCACAGTACAGAAATATGAATTTGGGAAATCCTCGCGTTATAAGCGGGAATTACGTACTTTTACTTGGTGCAGATGTTATACGGAGCATTGAAATCACGTAATATAAAGCTAGCTTTATAAGGCTAGCGCGTTTTGAGGAGAATTACTATTTTTCAATCAAGTCAATCATTCACTACCATCAAGTGAATTTCTTCTGCGACTTTTAGACCTTTAGAATACTACATTATCTATATAATAACAGTATAAACACATTGTTAATACAAGTCATAAATGTGAATAGATATACTATTTATTTTGATAACTAATGCTTAGTGCATCCCACACACGTTTTTTAACAATCATAGCTTCGTGCTTCCCCAGATTTTGATCGAAGTGAAAGAAAAGTGGGCATAATAACTACGATTTGCATATTTTAATTGTTTTAGAAGGGGGACGCCCGCGGCGCGAATGTCGCTAACGCCTAAATTTGAACACATCAGCGGGAAGATTGCTACAAATTGGTTCCTGTAAATAAGACAGACGGCTTACGGCCGTTCCCAATATTCAGTCTATCTCCTACTTGAGATAAAAATCGTAATTATTGTTGACTTTTCTGTCCCAATAAACTTAACGACAGTAACTCACCTTATCCGTACACGCTGTCTGTCAATGGGACGACAGCTAATTACTGACAGTAGAAGGTAGTAATTTATCTCTATCTGTAGATAGTATATTGGGAACGGGCGTTAGACTGCATACTACATTATTGGCTCATTCAGCACATTAAGGTAGTAATTATTGGAAGGCTATTTTTATTTTTTGAATTTTACAATGTTGCCCTTAGGTCGGTTCATCCATCATTTATGTGACACCAAGAGATATATAGGGGCATAAATACATTTTTTACAATACTCAGTACATATTTACTACCATTGGGAGGCTCCTTTGCATTCCGGCTAGATTATGGGTTACACAACAGCGCTTATTTCCGCCGTGAAGCAGTAATGTGTAATCATTATTGTATTTCAGTCTGATGGGCGTCGAAGCTAGTGAAATTACTGGGCAAATGAGACTTAACATCATGTCTCAAGGTGACGAGCGCAGTACACCACACAGATTTTTTGGTTTTTCAAGAATACTAAAAAAAACTAATATTAATCATTTTTGTACAACCAGATAATCCCATATAGATAATTTTGTATATTGAATTCGTATTTTTATCATTTATTCTGTTACTAAGATTCACTATGGTTCATAATGCCTCGTGTATAAAAGATATAACCTTAATGAGGTTATTTGTTCATCAATACCAGATAAAAATGAGCTCTATAATCGTTGATTACTGAAATTTGTCACCTGCTATTTACTTGATATAACATTAGATTAAGGATTGTTCTCCGTTACGCTCCAACTAGATACCGCACGTAAGAACAATAGCTTTTTTAGTACGGCAACTAATGATGCTTGTGTGCGTGGCATCTTGGCACTCAATGGCATCTTTCAAATTTTGTAACATACGCTTCGTGTTATTCTACATTGAAATTAATAAAATACAAAATAGTTACTGATGATATGTGAATCTAGTGTCTTTCTTATTTCTTGTAGTATTTTTTTTACAAAGTTTTACCACGCAACACGGCATTTTAGTTCCAATTATTAGCAAAGTTTAACAGAAATTGTGGCACGTCAACGTCACACATTGTTCGAGACTGGCTCGAGTACGCCCACTGGGTCGTAGTATGAGTTGCCGCACTTTGCGACTACGCCTGCGGTATCTAGTTGGACCGCAGCGGAGACCAATCCGTTATCTAAGGTTATTCGTATAGTTTTTCTCTAATTCTTCTCCGTGTAAACTTTCCCTAATGAGTGCAACGTGCTTAAAAATATTACAAAAACAAAAAAAAACTACAAAAAAATTAAGTAACTAACTAGTAGAAAACTTTTTTTCACGAATTGATATTTAAATTTCATTTCATATTCACGAATTTATATTTATTTAGATAACATATTTTTGAATATCAGAATACAACACCCATTCAAAAAGATAATTTGTTTAATTAATCCCAGAAGTGAGGGTTATCACTTTATAACACATTGTTTAGATTTACAAGAGCGACGTCTCAAGTGAATTTCCTAATATGCAAGTATTGGGGTTGATCAGGTTATCAACTGTACAGTAAATCCTGCAGATGAAGCCAGAACCCGAGAAATTAACAAGACAACAAGATTTATGAACCTTACGTCACTCGTACGGTTGGCTCAGTTGGAAGAGCGCTCGCACGGAACGTTCGAGTCCCGCATCGTTCATAAATTTTGTTTAAAATTTTATTTGTGTAAAAGTAATTAATCAGCACACACAATTTTTTTACTAGAGTCCTCTCCTCCACAGATGAGCATAGGGTTCACTTGACGGAAGGTGATCACGCCGATGCAAGCCTTACTTAACAGCTCTTGCATTAATAATTGTGAGTTCGCCGTTTCGTTGGATTGATTACATCAACATTCAAATCAAAGATAATTATAATTTTACTAGCTGACCCCACAGACGTTGTTCTATAGATAATTTGAAAAAATACTGTTTTATTGGAATTTTCCAGTAATATTTCAAAACATCAAGAATTATTTCGTAAATAATGGTCTCTGTTGTTATAATGACATTGTTTCACAGTGGAACTGTCACACCGTGCGTTACGAAATTCTCTCATAGAAAATATGTCCATACAAAACAAATATTGAAATTAAAAAAAAATATCGGTCCCAAATCGAAATAAAAGTCTCTCAAGGTGGACTAAACTGCACTCCATGAAGTAATCCCCATTAAAATCCGTTCATTAGTTTAGGAGACCATCGCGGACAAACAACGTGTCACGTAATTTATATATATTAAGATGTTGTTTCAAATATGTCACTAAATTGAATTGTAATATAGTAATACATCTTATATATAAAATTCTCGTGTCACAATGTTCGTTCCCGTACTCCTCCGAAACGGCTTGACCGATCCTCATGAAATTTTGTGAGCACATTGAGTAGGTCTGAGAATCGGCCAACATCTATTTTTCATACCCCTAAGTAATAAGGGTTGGTCACCCTTAAAATTTTTTTTTGTTTTTATTATTTTATAATGTGGCATTAAAAAATACATACAAATTCAAATTTTCACCCATCTACGATCAACAGTTACTTTTGTATCGCGATTTTAATATCGGCAATACAACGTTTGCTGGGTCAGCTAGTATTCTATAAAGACGAACTATTAAATATAAAACACACGTGAAGCACACACGTCGTCAGAGTTCCTGGGGCATGAGAATTTAAATTACACGCACGCAGTCACGGGCAGAAACTAGTAATGTGTATATTAAACACATACACCTGTAAATACAGGCAAAATGCCATTATTCAACTTAAGTCATATTGAGACGGGCGCAATTCGGTATGAATGGAGTTTTGCAAGCGTTACGTCAGTCTACTCGGCATCGGGTGTAAATCACGTATTTACTTTAAAAAAAAATTAACCAAAAAAACAGCCGTATTCAAAAACACTATTCCAAAACAATAGCACTATAAACAACATAATATGCACTAAAAAGTTATTAATCTAATTCTAGTTATGATTATTATTATTTTTGGAATCGGTGTCCTCCCCCCCGCTCTCGCCTCGTCACATCGTGCGTGCGACTCAAGCACATCTCGTCTTTAACTATGTATGTACTTACATACCTACCTTGGCTGATACCGTTATTCAAATAAAAAATGAATTAGCATTTTGCTAATTTGCAGCTGACCCAGTCTAAATTTCTGATGTAACAATCATATAAAACAAACATACCGACGAATTGAGAACCTCCTCCTTTTTTGTAGTCGGTTGAAAGAAGCCATCTCATTCAGTGGAAATTTATTGTAAAATGACTTAAAACTTCATCAGTTATACACAGTTATATTATCAAAGAAATCATATCCGATTTAGTAGCAATAATTGAGTTACACTGTCTAATAGTGTCGTAGTTCGTATGATTCATAAAATGATCACGAGGCACCAGGTCAATACACGATGTAATGGGGTAAGGGTGCGGCCACGTGCTGAAGGGCTATAATCCGTCGAAATAAAATACGCTCGTGTCCACTTTAATTGAAAAACTAAAAAAGTTCTCAATAGTCTGTGTTGATTCGATGAAACTTGTTTAATATTAGAGTCTACAGTAAGTTGTTAGCTGGGATTTCTGTTGTTTTATAAACAACACATTTAAACAAACAATATATTTTAACACAGTATTAATAACAAGATAATATTATGGTTTCATATTTCGATATTGATGTAATTTATATGATTAAAATAGATAAGGGGATATACAATATATATATATATACACCAGTGGCTCCTTTGCACCGGATACCGGCTAGATTACAGGTATAATAACAGCGGCTATTTCTGCCGTGAAGCAGTAATGTCTAAGCATCACTGTGTTTCGGTCTGAAGGGCGCCGTAGCTAGTGAAATTACTGGGCAAATGAGACTTGACAACTTATGTCTCAATGTGACGAGCGCAGTTGTAGTACTGCATTGTAATGGGCAGGGCGTAATAATTTCCATCAGCTGAACGTTCTGCCTGTCTCGTCCCTCATTTTCATTAAAAAAAATCTATAAATGGGAGCTTTGTTCGTCTTTTTCTTGGGGGATGTCTTCCGGCTGAAATGATGAAATAGATATGATGTGAAACGATGAATAAAATTATTACCAATTATTATCATCTGCAACTTAGATCATGAAGCTGTTAATTTAACTAAGAACTGGAAAACTGGTAGGACACGGGAAGGGTTAGAGCTAGAATTGCGTGACAAACAGATACTCGTACACGCAGATTTAAAAAAAAGCCCAGACGCAAACACTTGACAGCTAATGGTAAGTGATCACTTCATCCCATGCTCCAATCACGAGAAGGATATCGACTATCCAATCGGTATTCTGTCGCATACCATAGCACTATACGTATCTGAATATTGTTACATCAACGATGATATAATTAATGCTAAGTGTTCATTGATATGCAACCAACATTCGGAGTGCGTGTATATTAACTTATGCGAGATATATATTAACATATAGATACAAGCTAATGTTTGTGGATAACGTCCGTCTGTGTGTACAGTGAGCTAATTACTGCCGGCCATTGAATGCGAATTACAACAGGTATAATATCGGTAATTAATGATTGCAAGCATAATCTCATTGAGCTGATGAGCCTCGTCAACAATTCCATTGATTTTAGGTTTCATATCAGTATAAGGCTAAGTAGATTGATTATTATTCATAATAATAATTTAATTCAGAAAAAAATCCATAATAATTGTTAGTAAAATGTCCTAAATTATGTTAGTATAACAATAACTAAACAGGCACATGAAGCCGCATAAATACCTTTATAATTGGCGCATCGTATTGACTAGCAATGGTTTGCAGAATGATGTTAGGGCTACCCGCAACCTCTACACCAGTTATTTTGCGTTGGATGGCCTGGAAGCCGCCCACCCTTGCATCCGCGGACATTACCGAACCACTGCAAAAGTGGGGCAGCCCCAACATTCACCTGAAACCATTGTTGTACTGAACGCGAAAGACACTAAGCGTTCTTTGAGTATATTTGACCCACAGGTTGCTCGTAAAGAAGGTTTGACAATAAACTTTGAAAAGCGCTATTTCACCCTCACTGCTACATCGAGCAAAGCTGCGAGCCAGCACCCTCACCGCCAGTGCTCTGCGTACCCTCTCAATATCCATTTGGTCTTCGTGGATTTTCCGTTTCCTTATTTTAGCGTTCTATTAGCAGGTCCGGCCACGAATTGAGTATTGCTTTCATCTCGGGTCTGGCGCGCAAAAGAATCAGCTCGAACCATTTGACAGCGTGCATCACAATCAACTGCTCCAATCGCTTTGCGTAGAGAGTTATGATTACATAGAGACTGATTGAATATCCTCACTCTGTGAGTCGTAGTGTGGCTGTCATGACAACTCTTCTCGTAAGGTTGATGGAATGAGCTTGGTTGGTTATGCAACAGGATCTCGGTGAGTAGGTGATTCGTTTTCGGTCGGTACGGTCAACTTTTCACCAAAATAAGGTGCTCGACGTATTATAAAATAGCACAGAACACGGTCAGTTGCAACCACAGCCAGAGCTTTCACTAACTACAACGCTACTGCATCATGAGACTAATTTTCGGCTATGTTGCCCACGGTGAATGGCTGCGATCTTTGCAATCAACCACGATAAATATCAAGCTCACAGAGATCGTGAGTGCCATAGACGCAACCACGCCCTTGAACAAAAAAAATCTTGTCTCAACTGCTCCAATCATCAAGTACTCTGTAAAGGGCTTGGTCGCTTGGTGTTGCGTAGAGATGTCACACATGTATGGTCTTGAGGTGTCATCTACCTCACAACAACAGACTTTAATAACATACGCATCATCTTATTGTCTGGGTTTTCTCCACAGTGCGTTTTTCACGTTACTTTCTTTGAAATTCCTCATCATCAGCCGGAATTCGTCCACTGCTGGACCAAGGCCTCCCCCAAAGATCTCCACAACGATCGGTCCTGCGCTGCCCTCATCCAACATATTCCGGCGATCTTGACCAGATCGCCGGTCCATCTTGTGGGGGCCTACCAACAGTACGTCTTCCGGTACGTGGTCGCCATTCGAGGGCTTTTCTGCCCCACCGGCTATATGTTCGTTGAACTATGTTCCCTGCCCACTGCCCCTTCAGTTTTGCAATAATTTGGGCTATGTGACTTTGGTTCTTTTACGGATCTCCTCATTTCTGATTCGATCTCGCAGGGAAACTCCGAACACAGCCCTCTCCATTGCCCTCAGAGTGACCATGAGCTTTCTCATCAGGCCCATAGTTAGGGACCACGTCTGCGTTCCGTAAGTCATCACTGGCAACACACATTGGTTGAAGACCTTCGTCTTCAGACAACGATAATTCACTTTTCAAAAACAGAAAATTCATCCAAATTGTGGAATACAAGGAGGGTGGATGAGAATGTGGATGTGGGTCGACCTGAGGTGGCATTCTTTAATGATGCTATGTCAAGGAATCTTTCAATGTTATTTACACCACTTCGGAATGACTTTTATATTGATTCTTTTCGAGACTAAAAAAGACGAAAATAAAGTATAATTTATAAAACACGCATAAACTGCAATCCAAACTTGAGCGGCGCTTGGGAACGATCCTGACACATCCAATATGTAAATATTTTCTCTTTGGAATAATGGTTTTTGAAACTTTACAATATTGAATATTATTGTGAAAACAGTTATATTATTATACTTTTTGGTCCTATACTACATATTTTGAAATGTACCCGAGTATTATTATTATTCTCTTTATTATAATTTCATCTTATTTTCAAAATTTATATATATAAAAAACAATATTACAGATATAAATATAGAAAATAGAGTCCCGCCAGCGTTGGTTCACGACAATTCCGCCGGTGGTTAGGGCGACAGGCTGAGGAACTTCCGCACGATGCGTGCCGTTCCCAAAACAGCTACTTTCTGTAACGGACCCTTTATCCAGTTATTAAGTGAGAGCCTCTTGAGATGATGGTCGAGGCTCTTTGCTATAAGACCGTTTACGGAATAGACTATTGGGACAATTATTGTTGAATCAACATCGTGGGATGTCAGTAACCTCGTGTGCTAAGTCTTGGTACTTTGACAATTTGTCTATTTCAGCTTTCACAAGGTTATAATCACACGGGATGGTGATATCAACAATAAATGTAAGACGCTCTAACCGATCTACCAACACAATATCAGCCTTATTAGCAATGATAGTTCTGTCCGTGATGATAGATCGGTCCCAGTAGAGCTTGGCACGGCTCTTTTCCAGAACTGGCTCCGGAGTATACTCATAATACGGAACTTCAAAATGCACAAGATTGTATCGAAGAGCAAGTTGCTGATGGATAATCCTGGCGACTTGGTTGTGTCTGTGCAAATACTCTCCATTGGCAAGACGAGAACAACCGGAAATCATGTGTCTGATAGACTCACCAGGATGATGGCACGCCCGACATATGCCTACTGTGCCATCCTTCATGATGTATTTTCGGTAGTTATTCGTCTTGATAACTTCATCAGCAATTGTACAGGCAAATCCTTCAGTTTCCCCAAAGAGGTCACCAAATCGTAGCCAGGTCACAGATGAAATCAAGCGATCTTGAGTACTGAGTATCACCGGTTTTCACCATTTCTCTTTGGATGAAGAGAGCGGAGTAAGTCCATTGTCTACTGCCACAATTTCTCGATGCACTGCCCATTCTTTACGTAGGAAATATTCCCTGAGATTATACAGCTCACGAGATTATGCAGGTTTAGGCACTTAGAAACCCGCGGCTTCCACATTTCCGTGGGATGTATAATCTCATCAAAGATGAGCGTGGATGGTGCATCCGGTATGTCGTCAGTAGTATACGGACCTTACTATCTAGGGCGTTAAGCTCGGTATGAGTCCACTTTAGTATGCCGAAAGTGTATATTAATAGGGGCATTACCCAGTTGTGAAAGCCTTGTTTCCACCAGATAGGAGACTTTTTCGGTTAAAGAAACGTAACGTGACCAGCTGGTTAATGTCCCTATCTAAAAATCCGAGGCATTCTGATTATTATTATTATTAACCGAGAACTCAATATCTTAGCGATATTTGTTATGAAGGTTATAGGTTATCACGGGCTACGCAACTCGACGACTACAGCGCGCCTATTTTGCGTGGTGAGGTGGGCGGCTAATCCTGCCAACCCAGCTCCTCAAGGTATTGTATTAAACCTCTGATGTCACCCATGACCTCGGGGAGAGTCCTCGGTGACCCCAGGTGTTTGGCCTGGTATGTGGCCACACTCCTACACTCCAGAATGACTTGTGCGGCTGTTTCATCTGCCTCCATTCAGGCTCTGTACAGTGACTGTCGGTGACACCTATATTAAACAGATGCTTGTTAAAAGGGCCGTGACCCGTTATTTCATGAGTTATTTTACGTAACCTAGGTCGTGAAAGTCTTACTAGCTTGCGAGAGAGCTTGGGGTCTATTTGAGGTAGAGCTTCTTTTGCTTGTCTATACCCACTCACTTCTATCCAGTACTTATTATGTAATTCCTTGGTGTGTTGACGTATTACCATCGCAGGCCAGCTAGGCGGGAGAGGGATAGTTGGTTCTGGTCCTTTTGCTGTCATCGCTGAGCCCCTCCTGGCCAATTCATCAGCGGCATCGTTCCCTCGTAAATTACTGAGACCCTTTATCCATTGAAGAGTTACTTGGTTGTTATTTTCGCATAACTCCCTCAAACACTGGTGACAGTTGTATATTAGCTTAGAGGTGATAGTGTGGCTTTGTAGGGCTTGTAGTATTGATTTGCTATCTGAAAGGCTGCGGATGGAATAGTCTTTTACCTTTCGAGTCAAAGTAGCTGTGACTGCTTCTATTTTACCCATGCATTCTGCTTAAAAGAGAGTGTTATAAGCTCCTAGTGATGCAGCTACTCTTATATTCAGGTCTTCCGAGAACACTCCGTATCCCGTGCCCGACCTTGTCTTTAAGCCATCTGTGAAAATTCTGAGGTCTTTTGTACTAAAGTCCTCTTTCAGTTCTTCGTACAGCTGTATTTTGTATCTCTTATCGAATATATATTCCTTTGGAGATCTATCAATTACTGCCAACAGCAGAGGCTCCTTTTCAATCACCTCATTTAGAACCTCTGGGTGTGGGGATTGAGTGGTTTTCCAAAGATTTAGTGTCTTCAACCTTACTGCGGCGCAGGCCGCCTCTTGTTTTATAAAGAGGTGTAGAGCCGGAAGATTCAACATTGCTTCTACAGCCGCGGTAGGTGTAGTTCGCATACATCCTGTGATAGCCATACACGCTAGTCTTTGGAATCGTTGCAGTTTATTACAAGTAGTGTTCAGCTTGGTACGTGGCCACCAAACAACTGCACCGTAACATATCATAGGTCGTATCATAGCTGCGTAGAGCCATAGTACGATATTCGGGGCAAGTCCCCATGTCTTTCCTATCATTCTACGGCATTGCCAGAAGGTTAAGGTGGCTGTATTTATTTTAGACTCCAAGTGGGCGGCCCAGTTTAACTTGCTGTCAAGTATTACTCCTAAATACTTCACTTCGCTGTTTAATTGGAGTTCGGTGTTAAACACTTTTGGCAGTTTATATTTACCCAGAACTCTTTTGTTTGTGAACATTACCAGTTCCGTTTTTGATGGGTTGACTGATAGGTCGTTATCTATGCACCATCTTTCCCCATTTTTCAATGCTGCATTTGTTACTTCACATATAGTACTGACAAACTTTCCGCATATCAATATAGTTAGGTCATCTGTGTAGCCTACCGTAAAGTAGTGATTTTCGTTTAGAGTGGTAATTAGATCATTTACTACCAATTTCCATAAAGGAGGTGAGATTACTCCACCTTGTGAGCAGCCTTTAGCGACAATTGCCTTCTGTGTCTCACTTTCATTTAGTAATATCACTCTGTGTTTGAGCATGTTTTCAATCCATGATGTCAGAGTTGTACATACTCCATGGCGGTGTAGTGCTTCTTTCATTTTTGTAAATTTTGTGTTATCGAAGGCTTCTTCAATGTCCACGAAGGTTCCTAGACAAAAGATTTTATAACGTTCACTACAGTGTGAAGTGCAGATTCGGTGCTTTTACCTTGACTGTATGCGTGTGGATTAGGGTGTAGGGGTATGTTCTTAAGGTAATTCTCCCTCAGTTCTCTTTCACACAGCCTTTCTAGGGTCTTCAGAGCGAAAGAGGTAAGACTGATGGGTCTGTATGATTTAGCGTTGGAGTAGTCACTTTTACCTGGTTTAGGTATGAAAATCACTTTTACTTCCCTCCATTTCCTAGGGATGTAACTATGCGCTAGACACGCCCTGAATATGTTGATCAGCCGGATGTGGAGACCCTCTAATCCCCATTGCAACAATACGGAAAAAATCCCATCAGGTCCTGCTGACTTAAAGAGGTGAAAGGAATTTATAGCCCACCTTTTTTTATCGGTGGTCACCACCTTGTGTCCTTGCCAGTCAGCTTCTTCAGCGGTTATGTTTTCATTTACCCACTCTATATGCTGCATTATTTTTCATCCTAGAAAGTGAGATTCCGTCAGGACTCGCTCTGTTTCCTCTGGTGAGTTGGTAAATGTACCATCAGGTTTCTGCAAGGATCCGAGGATTGGCCTGGGTTGGTTAGAGATTATTTTCCTTGCTCTGTTAGCCTGGTTATGGCATTGGATGCCACTGCAAAATTTACGCCAGCTTTCTCATCTTCTGTATCTGATGCGTTTCTTGTATTCAGACTTACACTCTTTGTAGATGTCCCAGTCGTATTGATCGCATGTGTTCATTGCGCGGTTCAGATGTCTCCTCACTTTTTTCCTGAGCCTTTCTAATTCAGGTCCCCACCAGGGTTGGGGTCTTGGTCTGTCTATTTGAGGGCTGGTGAGGGGACATGTAGCATGATAACTGGCAGTCATGAATTCGTAAGTTTGTGCTATGTGGTTTTCGATATTTGTTATCTACTCCGATTATCCTGGCTGGGAGTGCTACTTCCTTTATACGCGATTCCATCAGCATCTTGTACTGAATAAGATTCTTTCTGCGGGGTTTTCTCCTGGGAGGCGGTGAAGTGATGTTTACATCCAGGTTCTTTGTATCCATCTGTGGTCTGAGCAGGATGCGTCTTACGACACATGCCAGTTGGATAAAGAATCAGACATTCTCGCTGTTGCTAAGGTAATGTCAATAATTGTTTTGCTCCTCCGGCTTACAAAGGTGGGTTCTGAACCTACATTTAAAATATTAAGGTAAGTAGAAAAAAGGTATTCAGTGAGTTGCTTACCCCTTTCATTGGATGTTTGCATGCCCCAAAGCGGGTGATGTGCGTTACAGTGTGCAGCCACAATAAGCTCACTCTTGGTTGTCTCGCAGTAGTTCACCAGTCTGACAAATTCTTCAGGCGGTGGGTCTACCCCGTCAGGAATATAGACGGAAGCGACCACTATCGCTCTCTGGTGAGTTGAATGGTTGTGTCTGTCCAGTATTTTTATTGCGCATAAATCTCTGAAACAAAAATCTGTTAGGGATTGCACATGTAGGTTGTTTGAAATGTAGATACAGGCTCTAGGGTGTTCTGGCCCTGAGTATAAATGTATAAGCTTACCTCCGATATTAGAGAGATGGCATATTCGGCCCCGCCTAACCCACGGCTCCTGGATTAGGTCGAGAGCTGTAGGGTTAACCTCCAACCATTTCCGAAGTTGGGCCGTTGCGGTTTCGCTATGGTGGAGGATTATTTGAATGAGGCTGCACTTAGAAGGGGATGCTATCTTTGGATAGCACACCCTCCTCGCCATCCCCGATGCAGAGCTCTTCAATGCCCTTGGTTGAGTCGGCACCGCCTTTGGTGCCCGCCGCCAGAAGCTCTTCGAGCTCCTTTAGGCTGTCGAGCGCTTCCTCCGGGGGAGAGCTAGTGGCGCAATTGCCGTCTGCTGGGTCATTTGGTTGAGCGTCCATGGGTTCCTGCAGTGCAACACTGTCGTCTATGTGTGTCCCTGTTGATGCCATAATTGCCTCACCGTTTGTATCCTTTGAGGGGGGGGGGTCTCGGTGTATTTACCTCCTGGCCCCTGGAACTTCAGATACACTGAGCCCAACATGAAAGATAGCCGGCACTCGTGCTCCAAGATTTTGGGGATTTGGTCCTCCGGAATGCTTACCACGATGAAGCTGTGGTCATTGTGGTGATATAGGGCATGTAGCAGTTACCTTGGCCCAAGAGTTTTGGAACCGTAGCATACCGCCGATTGCTTTGGTGTCCTTCCATTCACCAGGTAGTAGGATACCACACCTGACGCGGTTGGGAATTTCCCAAATATTCTTCATTGCCAGGGTGTCACCATTAGGGAGCTGAATTTCCGGGACAGCCGCTTTCAGCCACTCCAATTTTTTAAGATTAGAGCACCACAGTTTTAGGACGCTCCAATCGTAGACGGGTTTGCCCAGAAACGCAGGCCCTGCTCTGTCTTCACTCATAGCGACCATCATGGCTGCCATGAGCTTCTCTTAAAGCTTACTTTGGATAAGCTGTGCCATATTCGCGTCAATGTGCCCTGTAGTGATGGATGTTATGGCTACAACAGGGTCAGTTTTCGCGGCGTTAGCGTATGACGTCGGTTTGGGCCGATTTAATAATTTGGCCCTCTTGTGGTCTCTCCTCGGAGAGTTGGTGTCATCCAAACGAGTGCGTTTGGTGGATACCGTGGGTTGGGCTACTTTGCCTGCTTTGTTAGAACGAGGCCCTCGGTTGTCTGGGTCCTTCTTGGGATCATACCGGGCGTGATTACCCGGCATTTCCGAACCTCGTGAGGTGCTGGGTTGCGAATCGGGTTCAGAGGAGGGCATTGAGGCGCTAGCTTTCTGTGCGTTGGCCTTGCGAAGGCGAGCTGCTATGCGCCTTTGCTTCCTGTTGGGTCGTTGTTGAGCTGTATTCGCCTGTGACAAATGACTATTCCCCTATTCGGTTTCTTTTGATTTCGGCCCTTGTAGGATACGAGGGTCCAACCTGCCTCCAGTCTGCTGACTGATTGGGCAGACACTGCTGACGCGGTGTGCTGCACACGCTCAAGTGCTCATTCCCCGGTGGATTTCTCCACCGGGGAATTGGTTGTTTTTGGGTTTTTTTTAGATCTTGGGTTGTCCATATCTTACCGGGTAAAAACTTCATTCCCCTCCACCGAGCCCGCAACTGGGGATGTTAACTTAACCATCAGGGCTACAAGGGGAATATAGGTCCAGATGGTTGGCCTCTTTCGCGACATCGGGAGCTCGAGATGAGTGGCTGATGGATTCGATCCTGTCCATCAGTTCCTCCACCCATTCTTACCCCGTCAGTATGGCTGAGCGCCTCCCCTTGCGGGGACCAACCGAACCTCGCCTGTGGCCCCGCCAAGGCGGGGACACGTGAACATTACCCACGTGGCGGCTACTACCGGGGCTACCGTTTAGCTTGAAATCAGGACCGAAGGAAGCGTATTACGTTACAGGGGTAACTAATCCCCGACCCCTGTCCCGCTTAACTTACCAGGACTCCGTCATCCCCGCGTACGGCCATCAACTGCGCAGGCCAAAAACGCAGGTGGATGCTATAAAATCTTCCGGTTGGCACCCACCAACCGCCGGAAGAGTCGAGCAGATATAAGCCACTGGCCAGCAAGCGACTGCCATTGCGCAGCGATTAGTAAAAATCGAGCGCAATAACTAATCAGTCACTGGCGCAATGTTACCAGGGTGCACCGGAGAGGTAAGTGTCACTCCATTCAGAACGCCTTATAAAGGTTTCTTCGTGGATCGACACCACCGCCCACACGTGGAGGTTTCTGCTAAGCACCCCCCTATTTGTTATAAATTTATAGTATGAATCATATGGTAAAAAATAAACTCTTAATTGTATTTACTTATTTAATAATTAATATTTTAGTTATTTACCTAAATGAATGAAATGTTTTAGTTTTTTTTTCATTACTTTGTGTTAATATTTAAAATAATTAACTTAAAAAAGGACACGAACGGGTGGGCCCTTCATAACATAATATTAATATTCAAATGAAGTCGTAAAGCCGCTTTTAAAGTAATTCACTGTCATACTTGAAAGTTTTTTCGATGAATGAATATAAAATATATTATGTAGTCAAATAATTTTAGTTATTTTCCTTGTATGTGTATTATGAAGCACTCGGGGAGAGTGTGAGGGTCTCCCTCTATAGCTAGCAGCTATTTCGGTCAATGGATCAGCCTAGCAATCCAACGTGGAAATGCTGCCAGTAATCTTGGTACGCTTCCCCGTAGTGATGGTAGGATTTTAATTAAACTATAATTTCAAAAAAAATACTAACAGACAGAAAATAACAAATGACCATCAATCAAGCCTAATTCTCATCCATGCATGCACTGTAAAAAAAAACACTTCTATTGATCTAAGTACTTATCCCGTAATATAATACCGGAATGCTCAGAAAAAAAATCCTGCGACTTCTTTCTGTTAAAAATATTGCAAATTAGAAGAAGAATAGAATAATATCTATACAAAATAACAATAATTTTTCATTGAAAAGTTTTCCCTTGTCGGGCACTTATGTAACAACATATTATATAAAACGAAAAATCGACAATATTTTATAGATAACTTTTTATAAAACTTCTGCCTAGATAGTAATATATCAGACCACTATACCAGAAGTTGGTAATTTATTTGCATATTGTCTAATCTGTAGCAGATACGATTGACCGCGCGCTTATGTTGACTAGATGTGTCTGAATCATATCAATCAACCTAAATATATCTGATAAAATATTCCTCCTTTTCAGGCATGTTTATTGAATTGTTGGAAAGCCTATCGACAAATAGGCTTTTTAAAAAGGTTAGGTATGTCATATTTTAAATCTAAGAACCATTGCAGGAACTATGCTCAAAATTCAAATTCAAAATTTGTTATTGGGTTACTGGTTATTATTTAAAAAAAGCTTTAAACCGAAAAGATAAATCAAAAATAGTTCATTTTTGCATAATGATAGAGTGAGTAATTGGGACATTAAAAAGGGTAGTGTGCCTTGTACGCTTATTCAGGACTCTGAACGTCACATAGAAATAACATATCGAGTAAAGTTCGCCGGTCTTATAAATGCATTAATTTATGGCGGCTACAGAATTCCCATAACTAGAACCGTAATGCTGAAGACGATGTTCTTAATACCTTTTCACATTTTGATTGAATATTCTCTATTTCGATGGGTTTCAGATATTACAGAAGTATTCTAAGACACTACGATCATATGAGAAGTAAAGGACTTTTATACAGTCCAAACTTGAAACAGGTTGATATACACGTATAATGAAACCTTGGTTCCTACAAGCTTTTTCAGTTATTACAGCAATGTGATCCAACAATGTCAGTTTTGTAACAAACAATATGCCTAAGTCCGTAATGCAATTTTTTCGTGTTAATGGAACATCAAGGTCACTGATATTTTATTTTGTTTCTTTTTCGCATAAAGGTGATTTGTAAACAGTTAGATACATTGCCTCCAATACCATTATCATGATAGTAGTCACTGATTCTAATTAAATCGCTCTGAAGGTTTATTGAATCTATTTAAGTCTTAATGTGAATGTTAATTTTATTGTGGTCAGCGTACATAAGAAACATAGCAAACTGGAAACAGTCACCAATTTCGTATAAGTAGAATAAATATAATAGAGGTCCCAGAATTGACCCTTGCGGAACTCCAGAAGGAACATCCACCAGGTTACAACGATGCTCAGCCAAGACCACAGCTTGCGATCGATTATACAGGTAAGATTTGGTCTATCGAATAAGATCACCATGAATTTCTAGTTGCTGCAACTTGTTCAACAGTATAATATGGTCGACTCGATCAAACGCCTTCTCGAAATCAGTATAAATTACGTCAATTTGAAATTTTTAAATAACATAATAATACATTACATATAATTTAAAAAAATAGGTTGATTATTAAGTTATAGAAGAAATCGCAATTATTTTTTTACTTTTTAGTGTATATTATATTGTTTTGGGATATTTTTTAACTCAATTGTTATTTTATTATTTTTTGTTCTTAAGACATCATGTAAATTTTACTTTGGTTACGGTTTCGGTTACCGTCGTATAACAATCTTCTGTGAACCGACTTTACATGCAAACAAATTTTTAATAGAAAAACTATTTTTGGAACGGCACCCTTTTGTACATAAGAATGACAGGCATACTTATGCTTAAAAATAAATTAAAATAAATTTTTTAGTTTTAAAAAAAGATATTTAAAGAAAGGCACATCCAGAATGTTAATGCAAAGTATTTAGTGTGACTCGTCGGCAGACGGGGAGCAATCAAATTATGTTTCGATTATTATTTAGAAGCGCTATAACTGGGGTGATTTACAAAATGTAAAGCATTTAATGAAAAGAAACACTGTTGATTAATACAAAAAATATTAGTGAAATCTAATTATATTTGCTTCACATTCAAAAACGTAAATACTTATTCTAAAACCTCAAACATTAAATCAATTGATAACCAAATAATTGTTGGTCAAAATATGTATCTATTTTACATAAAATTTTCGCTCTATATATGACGTAATATACTAAACTGTAACAGTATTTTTAATATAGAGCTCCAAAATTCATAAATACAATTAATTATTAATTATATTCATGCACTCCCGTGCCTACATAGTTGGTTATATCAGCAGTTGATATGGCGAACAGTTTGCCCGTATCGCGTGCACTTTAAACGAATAAATAATGCTGTCAATAAAAATATATCTTCAGAGTATCATCCCCACAGCCAACATCACCCTTCACCGAAATAGGTTGTATAATTACGTACCACGGTTCATTGTCGTGATAAATACTTTCTCACACTTATCATTTACCAAATCTACGCCACTGTCCATTTTAGATAATGGTGCAAGTGAGACAGCGATACGCGCAAACACTGCGCTAGAACAAAGCAACAATAAAATAACATATATTATTATAGTGTCCACAAGCCAAGCGGATATTGATTATCTGCCACAGTTGAGAGCCACCGAACCCCTCTCCAGCAACCTCCACCCGAAGAATCAATATGACTTATCAAATGATTTTGAAGTGGAGATTGAAACTCTATCGCGTTCGCGGAAGGAACATTTCAGCACAGCTCTTTAGAATGTCGTATTACCTTTCGAAAGAATTGCAATATTCAATATTTGATCTCTGTCTAACCTTCTGCAAAGCATGTGACTGCAATATGCCCGTCCCGTTCGGGCACATTCCGTAATCATTTTCGATGCATTCCCTTGCCATGATTTTCCCGCGGCACTTGCGAACACAAGTATTCTACCATTTTATGTTCATACAACTCCTGCACAAAGAACAGTTGCTGGATATTTATTAGAAAGATTTAAATATTTATGCTTGCTTAAAAAACTTAGAATTTTATAGAGAACTAAAAATCAGTGGAGGTCTAGAATAACTCACAATATTTATCTTAATTATAAACATGCATAAATACTTAGGGGGTAATACGTATAAGATTAACAAATATTATTATAAATCCAGGATATATCTTAAGATATTACTGTGAGGGGAGTTCTAGCCAATATTTTGACCCTGTTATGTGGATCATGGTCGCATGACAGAGGCTCATTTCAATAACGTCTATGATCAATGAGGTTAAATATAAAGAAATTAAATTTAAATTCATATTATGTATTTTTATTCAAATCAATAATTAATTTAATTTATTATACGTTAAAATAATCATTTCCAAAATTCAAATTCACTAATTAGATCTCATAGATTTTACCTCGAACTTAAAATGTCTAGACACTAGCGAGTAAAATTTGTCCTATAAAACTTTTCGTTGGTTAAGAAAACCACTACATACAGCTTGTTTTAATGTGTGAATAAATCAAACCTGTGAAAAATTGGTTTTTCTTATGTAGTAGCGACACACAGGCGTACGGTGGGAGCGTACCACCCCCCTGTTTGTTTGTGTGCGTGTGGGGGCGGAATGGGGGGGTGAGTCCGAGTCGTGAACTAAATAGCTTAGTGTTAACACATATTGACATCAAATTCACCGCGATGCTATCATTTATTCAGGTAGTTGTAAATTTATTGTGCTTTTTGTTATGGTTTTAATTTTGCGTGTTGCCTATTCCCGGGTGGCAGGCACGGTTGACATTTTTACTGCGCGTGTCAACGATTAATTATTATTGTCGCTTTGTTTAACTAGGTTGACTTTGCTTGAAATTATTAAAAAAAAAAGAATTAGTCGCTGAGTTTCTGTGCTCCACCGATCTACTATTAAAGTATTTATTAACAAATTTAAGTCGAATTTATTTTAAAATTATGTAAGAAATTTATCGCTTTTCTTATAGCTCTACATGGTGTGGTACGTAAGTAGAGATTTGTCGGAAGTTTATTAATTACCGCCACATTGCGTAACTTTGAGAGGATCGTTGAAGTGTCTAAAATTACGCTTCAAATTATTTATCAACGGAGTTCAACAATTACTAGGTGTGACTTCCAAGTCATATTATGAAATAGACTAGATTTGATGATATAATATGAGTCTATAGAGATTATAAGTTACAATTCGATACGTAATGTGTTTTCAGATATAAAAAAAAAATCGGATAAGGTGTAAAACAGATAAAGCGAGTGAGCGTACATAAGATGTCTCTTTCTAGAGAGAGGGAGTTTAACTTGTTCAAGTATAGGTCAGGTTCAGGAATATCATGTTAATATATTACAAATATCAATGATCATTTTTTCAATGAAAATAAGGGACGAGATGAGCAGGACGTTCAGCTGAAGATAATTGATACGCCCTGCCCATTACAATGCAGTGCCGCTCAGGATTCTTGAAAAACCTCAAAAATTCAGAGCGGCACTACAACTGCGCTCGTCACCTTGAGACATAAGATGTTAAGTGTCAATTGCCCAGTAATTTCACTAGCTACGGCGTCCTTCAGACCGAAACACAGTAATGGTTACACATTACTGCTTCACGGCAGAAATAGGCACCGTTGTGGTACCCATAAGATTATGTGTAGATAGCCGGCATCCTGTGAAAAGGAGCCTCCCACTGGTGTTTATGATATTAGCCAAAAATGTTCAATATTTTGCTAATTCCATAAGCATTCTTTCGTCACCCATCGCATTACAATAACATGAAAATCGTGACGCAATCACAGTAAAATATACCTTTGTAAAGTTGTGTTGTATTGGCATTGATACGCCGTTATCGAGACAATTACGAACAGCTCTAAAACAGATTGTGAAAAAATTGGTTTACGTGCACAGCGAGCGTCTTAATGAACTTGTAATAAAATTATTGGCCACACAGAGGGCAGTTAAGGCAACGCCCCAGCCACGATGAGTTAACCTGTATAGTGTGGTCATGCACTATGTCGATGAATATGAAATGTCAATTTTTTCGAGGATAAAAGTTATACCAGTTGCATGTTTTATGACAATTTTGGGATTCCGTGCAGTATAGCAGTATGAACGATATGATTGAAATCAACACAAAGCCCTGATAAGGATTAAGAATAAGGTATTTTATTAAGTAACATAATATCCAGAGAAGAGAATCTCGAGAAAAAGAGTTACGACCAATCGTTGGTAGATTACAGCCCTGGTTCGATGCAACCAGCAGACCCTACCAAAGGGGAATTACATCCTAGCCCATACGAGCAAAAGAGTAAGTCGATGTCAGATCTCCAAGTCGGAAGTACAGTTCAGACAGAAAAGTTCGACGAGCTCTGTTTTCCTTGGACGTAAATTCGAGCGGGCTGGATGGCAACTCTCCCGTTGTGCTCAGAACGTGTGCCTCTGAGTTGACATCGGTGCTAACGAGTTTATTCCAGCACATATAATCAAAAGTCGGTATGGGGAAGGGTACCTCGTGATTGCGACCTAAGACGAATTTTGGCTGAATTTCAATTACATTTTTTTAAGTCATCGTTTTCCCGTGGAAGAAATTTGAAAGACATACAGGATACAGGCAAAGCTTCATTCAAATTCACGTAAAAATGAAATTATCAAAATTTGGCGACATTATAGTACTGCAAACAATGCAATTTTAGGACCTAGAGTATAGATATTTTAAGATTCAATAAAGTTTATACTATTATTAATCGTAGCTGTATAAATGACAGATAAAAGTAGCGAAGTAGAAAAATAATATTGTACTTCTAGTGTTGTTTTATACTTTAATTTGTTTTTGAGTGATGTCATAGAGAAACTTTCTTTTTTCTGAGAGGAAGATATTCTTAGTTTTATAAATAAGATACTAATAAGATTGTTAGTTTATATTTTACTTAAATATGTGACTTTTAAATGGACCACCTATTGCAGTAGTGCAAATGCGAAATAGCGTTTCCCGAGGGTTAAAGGCGTATTTAAATCACGAAATAACAAGCCAGAGCAGGTAACAATATTAATTCGGTGTTCATAAATCCTCCAAAAAATACATTGATATTATAACATCGATATCGACAAAAGTACATCAAATATCCCGTAGTATCCAGAGAGGCTACAATAAAATGTACCGAGCTAGCTACAAGCCTGAGCAGTTACTCGGGACACCCTCCTCACACTTTCAGCCCGATCCCCCTCTAGACATATGCGCAACCTCCCTCGCACGACACACACACATAGGCTGACCGTAATAGAGGCATGCATCTGTCAAACAGCGATTCATGGGCCATGCTCTAATATTGGATTTGATTGTTACTGCCGGAGTATGCATTATAGAATACACATGAATAACAGAGCTTGATCTTGCAGGTAATTAGTTAAACATACTTGATGAGATCACAAGAAATTTGCAGGCATTGGAGAAAAATATACTTCAACTTAATCAAGACATATTTTATCAAGAACTTAAGGGTTGTCATGTTAAGTCTTTGTCTAACAATTTTGACGAATATTTTCTTTTGGGATTTGGGATTTGGATATTTGGTACCTATCTAGAGTCTTTCAAATTTCTTCCATTCAAAAAATTCTGAAATGTTTTTGTATACAATCCAATTTTACCCTCCAGAACCTCTTGAGAAAGTTTAAAATCTTGTTTATACTTATATTGAAATTTTTGAGTTACTATTCAGTGAATATTTATTATATTGTGGCATGGTATTTATTATGTTCATGTATAGGATGCCTTTTTCTGGAGGCACTACATTAGGCTCGCAAGTTTGCAACATGTTCGAAATCAGTAAAATAATTACCTTCAACTTAAGCCTACTAACATTAGTTTTAAGTAAAATATTACTAGCAAAGATATGGATAAGTCCGAAGTAAATGTTTTATTGTTATATTATTTTCTTTTACTAATACCTGTCCATGGACGTGTCATGACATAGCCTGCTCATTCAGTCAGGTTGTAATACCTGAGCGGGAACAATGCTTCTTGACGATGCATTACGTCGTGGCGAAGACTTTTGATCAGTGATTATTAGCATTTGTGTCTATTATGACATACATATTTGAATATTCCATTTATCTTAGTATCTAGTATTTCTTTAGTCCATTTTATCTTTCCAATTACATACTCTAAACGTAAAATAGCAAAATATGCCTTCTTGAAAATTATATTTGCATCAAGTATATGACATTATGTAACGACTTATATTTTAATCTTACTATTGGTAACTTAATGGGTGTTTCAGCTGATAATGATGTAAATTTCATTGTTGTTACACATTGTTCCAGAAAAGTTACTGCTAAAAATATTTTGGGTCTAAATATAAGTACGCAACGCATATTAATTTACATGGGAGTAATGGAGTCTCACAACATTCACAGACATGTATAAAGTATAGTAATGTTAATAACAGGTCGAGTCCCAGCCCTTACACGGAGTACACCCTCCGCCCGCCAGACAACACTGATCTGTGAAGAATGGAGTTGGTAAGGCAACCATACTTTTTTATTCTTACTATATTTGTGTCTCAGCATTTAAACAGCCGATTTTGTGATATTGCATTAAATTAAGTTAACAAATCCCAACTCAAATTGAAGAGGAATGGATATGTCTGTTTGCGCCGCAATTGTCTATTTTCTATTTATTTTGTCATTTTTGATAAGGAAAACTATAGTGTAGATAGTTTCCTGTAGGAAATTGGGAGATACATATAGACAACAGATTAATATCTAATTGGTTGATCTAATGCCAACTATGTCTCTCGCGCCGGTAAACCTTAAATCAATCAATCACCGGGCACAGGCCTATTCGCATATTTCATTCACCAAACGCCGAGCGGACACATCTTTTAGGACCTACGCCAGGCAGTTCCTAGAGGATTATCGGGGTCTCCCATCAGTACAGGCTCTCCTCGAATGTGTTTCTATTGTTTCTCCATGACTTTGAAGAATAAATCGTGAATGAAAGGTTATCATCAATACATGGTTATTATTCCTTGCTTTCTAGTTCGGTCTGTATTTAAATGAAATAAATATTTTAAATATTTTATATACCTAATTAACCTACGGTAAGATATATAATTTTTATGTATTAATAGATGTTTGTGGTGTCGCACCAGAATAGCACCACCCCATCTCCTCCCGTGGGTGTCGTAAGAGGCGACTAAGGGATACAAACAACGGAGGATTGGCAGCAGCATCTTTCGTTAAGAGCACACCATCTCCTGCGATCGCCAACCCGCCTGCCAAGTGTGACGATTATGGCAAAAAACCCCCAAACATGACATACACTATAAGGCCCCGGCCCCCAGTTCCCGGTGGCCCCGCTCGTGTTGGCCACGGTAGCAGCCACATAAGCGACGGGGCAGGGGGTGCTAAGAATCCCCGCGTGTGGAAACGCTACCCCAAACGAAGCCCAGTGGCCCTGGCAACATACAATGTCAAGACACTGCAGACCGACGAGAAGTTGGAAGAACTGGAGGAAGCTGTGAGCAGATTACGATGGGATGTTGTGGGGTTATCTAAGGTCCGAAGACAGGGTGAGGACTCGATTATTCTAAATTCCGGACACATGCTGTACTTCCGGGAGGGCGACCCAACTGTCCCAGGCTGGTGTCGGGATCCTCGTTCATAAGCCTCTCGTCAACAACATAACTGAGGTGGGGAGCGTGTCGACTAGTGTAGCTTACCTAATTCTCAGAATTACTAAACGGTATTCGTTTAAGGTCATACATGCTCCGACTTCGACACACTCAGACGAGGAGATGGAGTCCATGTATGAGGACATCTCAACAGCCATTCACACTCTGAAGACCCACTTCAAATAGTCATGGGAGACTTCAATGCAAAACTGAAATGAAGACTACGCTCCAACCCGCAGCCATCCAGATCCAAAACCCCGAAAGCTATCTACTCAAATTCCAAAACTGCTTCGAATGCTATTGGGCAGAGCCAACTAACGAAGCTGAAGACCGGTGACAGCAGGGTCGTTTTCTCTAAGCCCGATCGACAATTGAGGGAAGTCGAGAAGTTCTACGGCCAGTTATACACGACCGCACGGGCACCTCTTACCAACAAGGCTGAATACCCAAGAGCCAAATTAACCCGACCCGAAGATGGGATATCTTGGCCAGCTGGGACGTAAGCCTAAACAAGATTAGGATGGCCCTAAAACAACTTAAAAACAACAAGGCGCCGGG
>CATIXQ010000015.1:13474034-13516890 GCA_949711755.1 Leptidea juvernica | reverse complement strand
CTTAGTTAGTGAAATTACTGGACAAATGAGACTTAAGATCTTATGTCTCATGGTGACGAGCGCACACTGCATTGTAATGGGCAGGGCGTATCAATTACCATCGGCTGAACGTCCTGCTCGCATCGTCCCTTACTATGAAAAAAAAACCTTATATTATATAATATCTAATCATTATATTTGTATCTAACATCAATATATATATAAATTTCATAACAATAAAATATTATAGCAATTATTATGCATTGAGGTCTAATTAGTTAATGTTTGGTAAGCTGTTGGTTCAAACACAGCAAACATAAGACAAATAATCAAATTAATCAGAAGGCAGGCCGATATAAACATTATTAATTCAAAACTCGCTTAACCTCACACCCCCAGCCTCACCCCTTAAACCCAGCCCACCCCAACCCCAGCAGCCTTCGAGATCTGAAAGAAACTTTACAATCTTGTAGGTAACGGTTACTTAATCTTAACTGTATTATTTTGTTATGTAACAATTATTTGTTTATTGTCTAGAAAACCGATCTGGTCTTGAAATAGTGTTGTTAATATCGCATGAGATAAAAATGATAATTACTTTACTTTATGTGATTTAATAATAAGTTATTAACCGATCACATAATTGTACATAATAATCATAATTTTTAAACTGTAATCTATATATTCCTGACGGTAGCACGTTATGTTTTGTTGAAGGTATATAATATAGGTAAATACTATGTAATAAGAGACTGCCTACGTAAAAATTGAAATTGAGTTGAAAGGAAGCCTGAAGTCAGATTTGACATAAGTTAAAAATAGTAATAACAATTGGTTCACGAAATATAATCCGGTTAAGTTTGAAAGTGTGTAGTTGGTTAGAACGTAGTGGATTTCGGCTAAGTCACATGCAGTGCGCTTTGCCATCAATAGAGTCATCGCTGTCGATGATTGCCATAATGTTATGGCAATCATCGTCGATGTCGACTTGGTGCTCAGTAGCACAGATGAATGTGACTGCTGTAATCTCTCTCTCAGGATAGATGCCTGCCTTTTTTCTTACTAACTAACTAACTATTATATCAACCCCATAGATTAAGATTGGTCTCCGCTGCTCTCCAACTAGCTACCGCAGGCGGGCATACTCGAACCAGATCCGAGCAATGTGTGACGTTGACGTGCCAAAAATATTCTAATAATTTATACTAAAATGCCGGGTTGCGTAGTAAAACTTTGTAAAAATAAATACTTTAAGAAAAAAGAAAAACACTGGGATCACATATCATCAGTAAGTACTTTGTATTTTATTAATATCAATGCAAAATAACACGAAGCGTATGTTAAAAAATTTGAAGGATGCCATTGAGTGTCAAGATGCCACGCACAGAAACATCTAATAGTTGCCGTAATAAAAAGCTATTGTTCTTAGATAGTGTGGTATCTAGTTGGAGCACAGCAGAGACCAATCCTTAATCTAAGATCAACCCACAATTTTCCTTGCCTTACTTCTCTCTTTAAATTTTAGTTATACTTGTTTTTTCCATTGTGACTGCATTTCCAATTTTGTTTAACATTCGTCAAAAGCATCAGTTTTCAGATTATTGTAATCTCTTGTTTAGGTTCCTACCAGAGAGAGGCTCCTTTGCACAGGAAGCCGGCTAGATTATGGGTACCACAACGGTGCCTATTTCTGCCGTGAAGCAGCACTGTGTAAACATTACTGTGTTTCGGTCTGAAGGGCGTCGTTGCTAGTGAAATTACTGGGCAAATGAGACTTAACATATTATGTCTGATGGAGACGAGCTCAGTTGTAGTGACAATCAGAATTTTGAGGTTTTTCAAGAATCCTGGGCAGCACTGCATTGTACTGGGTGGGGCGTATAAATTACCATCAGCTGAGCGTCCTGCTCGTCGCGTCCCTAATTTTCATTAAAAAAAATAAGATTAAAGTTTATTTTGTAATAATAATAACAAGCTTGATTCAACTAAATATTTTCGAGGCAGACTTAGGTAAGATTTATTAGTATGAGTATTCCTACAGCAAGATGGACTGGATGTAGAAAACACTGGACGCACAAAATTGTCAAAAATGGAAGAGTCCTTTACTCAGCATTGGGTCGATCAAGGTTGAAGAAGAGAAGAAGGAGAAGTATTCCTACAATAATATCTTAACAAAACCTAATCAAAAAATAAAACAGATTGCACAATCAAACAAATAAAATCGGAAATAATATCGCGTGTAAAATCCATTCTCACTTTCCGTTCTACTTAATATCAATCGAAGATTATTTCACCTTTTTCCCACGTCATAAGGTGGGACTTTGTGTGAAAAGTTATTTTCCGTTCGCAAACACTGCGATACTATCTGTCACGGAACGCAACAATTATTTACAGTTGACAAAGCCTTCCTGTGCCATATCAGCACGTAGTAAGACCGAGTTTCCCGTAGCTATTTGCTTTGGGATGATATTGGTGATGTTAAGCGAGGGCTGCCGGCACCCACCTCCTTCGTTCTACATGTTATTTACGTGTGAGCAACACAGCTAAGGGTTCAATTTATCTGACCTAGTAGGCCTCTAATATAACGCCCAAATTACTGGAGTGCTCCATTACAATTGTTGTTTTTTCGGTTGGGAACATCACAATAACTTTAATTAGAAAGTGATGCGCTGTTTATATCTCGCTCTATATTATCATTATGTAGAAGAAAGGTTTGTACCTTTGGGTGTGAACTATTTATTAGATTTTTACGTTACCCTTTTTTATGAAAATAAGGGACGAGACGAGCAGGACGTTCAGCTGATGGTAATTAATACGCTCTGCCTATTACAATGCAGTGCCGCTCGGGATTCTTGGAAATCACAAAAATTCTGATTGGCACTACAAATGCACTCGTCTCCTTGAGACTTAAGATGTTTAGCCTCATTTGCCCAGTAATTTCACTAGCTACGGCGCCCTTCAGACCGAAACACAATAATGCTTAAACTATACTGCGTCACGGCAGAAATAGGCGCCGGGCAAAACCCACAATCTAGCTGGCAAACTGTTCAAAGGAACCTCACACTGCTAATATTACTTTAATTAGAAAATGTAGAGCCCGTGAGAAGAATCTACAAGAAAGGCTACAGTTATCATGATTTTTATATTAAAGTCTCATGGTAAGACAGTACATCATAGGTCATTTTTCGTTGTCTTACGACCATATAAATCTAAAGATGAAGGTAATAGAAAAATTATGAGTACTCATTTCTAAATGGAACGACCGTCACCTATTTAAAATACATAGCTGCTGTATTTTACAGTACATTGCTGATTACGCTTTCAACGTTGAAGATGCTAAGTATGTTAAAATAAATTTGAAGCTACTTAAGCAGCAATTGTGTGCAAAATAATGACAATTGGAATCATTTAAGGCATAAAAGTTATTTATTTCCAAAATTGATTCCTTTAGAATTCTTTTTGATGTCATTTCTAATATACTAAATACCGCTTCGGAAACAGATAGCGCTCCGAGAGAGAAGAAATGTCGCTAGAAACTCTCCCAGCATTCTTTTTTTGCGCTCTTTTTAATGAAATATACAATATTGTACTGTAATTGCTATTGCTATAAAACAATCATAATCTAATCCCAGGCTGTCCGATCACTTAGATATTCAGCTGTGGAGTAGTAGGATTTACGGCAGAGCCAATTTTTAATTAAACATTTAAAATGCATAGATAATGCCCGAACAGTGGCTGGGAATTAATTATAAAAGTGTATACATTTACCCTTAAAGCTATTATGTATCTTATGAAGCCTACTAGAATTAGTTACAAGCAATCCCATATTTTTTGTGTTTTAATAATAAAAATCACTATTAATAGCAAATCGGTGACGATTTTTGTGAACGAAGAAAATAATCGCCGTAATTTTCTGAACAAAAAAAGTGGAGTTAATTAAAAAGAAAAACAGCAATGAAATGTAATATTCAAACACATAAGAGATTATTAAAAACGCGCGACCTTGACATGAGTTGTAAAAACTTCCAATATGTTTATGTTTCATAACAGTGCCACAAACTTTATGTATTACAAAAGTTGGGGATATACTTTCCTGACCTACCGTAATACACGTTGATGTTGTCTTTGAGATATTATTAAAAATATTATCATTTCGTTAGCAATAAGGTTAATCTGTGGTTCTAAAGATAAAGTTAAAAAATTGGGATAAGATACAGTGCGAGAGAGACAGTAGAAAATCTGATCGGCTAAGTGGCAGATCTATGATTACTTACAAGCATTTTAGGGGACTCACCCCGATCGTATGATAGACTGGAAATATTCCATAATATCAAAGGCGTCGTTACAATGCCTAAGCTGTATTTTTCTTGGGTAGAAAGCCGATATTCCCCCAAGAGTTACGACATTTCAATTTGCCAAGGCGGGCGGAAAATGGAATTACGATTGAAGCGAGAGAGGTGAAATGCCGATAAAGGCGTCCCGCTCAGCTGTGGCGATGGTTCACGACGCTCACCGAACATGCTCTGTTCACGCCGCACCGAGCCATTGTATTGATTAGATGCAGAGTGCCCGATTCTATATAAATTAGGCCGCAAAAAAGGGATTTTTTATCCAATAAAATAAAAATAATCCTAATACGAAATGCTATAACTGTTTTACTGGACAGCAAATAGTTCTATTATGCTGCTAACTCAAATTAAACAGACAAAATTAGTGAAGCGTAAGTTACCTTGTTACATTTATGAAAGGCAATAAAGATATTAATATAAAAATCACAAATTAATATTTTCTAAAGTTTACCTTATATATTTGCTAAGACGTATGTATTTCAAATAATATGATTTAAATAAAATGTCAATTTTAATTACAAAACCAAATCGCTTAATTTTACATGTATTTGCAAAATGATAATTTAAATAAAAGGCCATTTTGAGTAAACCGTCCGATGGCGGTATTCGACGGTGGAGTCATGTAGACGAATAAATATACATTACATTATTAACGAATGTTGGCCTCGATTCCCTCTCTCTTTGTTCCTTACACGATTAATGGAAAATAGATTTTCTCCTGACTTTGCAAGGTTCAAAATTATTCGCCGGTTTGAGTATTTTGTTCCCGTCGATCTGTGGCGTACAATAATGGCATTTTCGACTTTTATGTAAAGGGATAGAGGCTAGATTTGTTTGAAGAGGATGGTAGGGCACGTTTCATGATTTGTGAGTTTATAGCAACGGTGAAGTGTCGGTGGTTAATGGTGGCTCTCGCGACGACATATTGAAAAAGTTGAACGCGGGAAAAGCGCATGAAATAATTAAAGCTGAAAATATATTTATTTGGGTATTTTAATTGATCCGTTTGTGAAGTAAATAGTATTACTGCTATACTAGTAATATAATTAATGTCTTTTTTATAATATTTTATATATTAAACTTCTCATTATGACCCGAATCGTGTGTACTATGACGCTCCAACAGGGGATTAGCTAACAATGAAGTGTTCATGTAAGGGTTACTTATTGGAGTGAAAACTTTTTTAGTGATTTTTCGAAAAAGGAAATGGCTGTAAATGGAGAATATATAAGTGAATTAAAATATCAAATCGTTATTCTGATGATCATTAGTGTTAATTCCGCTAAGTTTTACAAAATGACTTCGGCAAATTATAACTATTAAAAGTATTAGTAAAAATTGATAAAATTTTTACTTTATTAATAATTATATTTGTAGTCGTTATATCTAATTTATTTTCCTCCTCTTTTGTGCGTATATCTACCCGTATAAATATAAGTTGTATGTATATATAATATATTATGCATACATGTATATCCTAGAGAATGTTAATTTATTGCCATCTGTCAACTTATAAATAAGATCTCCTACACCTTTAGGTTACCTGGAAGAGATCGCTGAATAGCGATAAGGTCGCCTAATTGTGCTACCATATTTATGTATAAATTTTATAATTTAATTTTTTTAATGCAATAAAGTGTATTCATTTATTCGCGTGTATTGCCTTTACACGAGCCATCTTTATGTTGCAAAACTCAACATGAGAGTTTACTAGAATAAGAAAAATCACTGGAAAACATAAAATACCACATCCTAGATATATCTGTAATGAAAAGACAGGGCGAAAAAATAGACGAAAATGGCAGTTACATACTCTTTCACAACTGTGAAACTGCAGGTCAAACAGGAGTAGGTTTTTAATAAAACTTTCACTGAAATACTGTATTCAGGAATTGACAGGAATATCTGAAAAACTAGCTATACTAAATAAACCTACTAGAATACAAAAAAATACAGTCTATACATGCATATGCACCAACCGAAACGGAAGCGGAACTATCAGTGCTCAAAACTTTCTACTACGAGTTATCTCTAGCATTATTAAACAACGCCGAGAAACATATAATTTTAATGGGGGATTTTAATGCACAAATTTGAACTAGGCAAAACAGTAATGAGTATATAATTGGCAATTTTGTACATGGAAAAAGAAGTCGCAATGGAGAGAAATTAGTTGAATTCCTAATGGAGCGTAACTTATAGGTGCTAGATTCAAACTTCAAAAAGAAAAACAATAAGAAATGGACATGGATCTCCAGATTGTTCTTATAAAACGAGATTAATTATTTAATAAGCCACTGTTCAAAAGCTTTCACCGACAGTACTGTAATAACCAATCTGAACTTTAATACAAATCATCGCATGGTGCGCTGCTCCCTCAGAATATCCCAAACAAAACCATATCAGAACCATACCAAAAATAACATAAATGATCAGCAAAGACAACCAAGCCAGCAAAAGGTAAACCGTTATAAATAAATAAATATACACATTACAAACGATTAAATGGAAACACCATTAAAATATAATTAGAAAGTTTCTATACATCAAAAAATATCATTGAAAAACCGAACAAGTACCAACTAAGTGAGTATAGCTTACAAATATGCACTCCTTGCTTATAGTACAAAGAAAGGAGCTTATAACTAACTAATCAATAAATAAAACATCAAACAAATTGCAGGATTAAGTAAAAAAATAAGATAAAGCATGTGCAAAGATCGCAGTCAAGAGATTGAAAAATTTCGAACATCCAAATAAAAGGAGGTGCGACGAAAGCCCTGAAAGAAATACGCGAAACTGGCAAGTAGCGGAAACTTAAACTCAAAAAAAGTTGAAGAGTACCTCTATAAGACTGAACATCAGTGCTATAGCAAAAAGTATCTACCGTCAACTGTATGCCCATCAAGACCTAAGAACAACAAGTCACCACAATAGAGTACTTACCCAACAAACTAACGAAACAGGATCAGAAACTGCGGATACAGAACTTGCGAAGTCGAAAAAAAGTCAAAAGAGCTAGACAGAATCACAAATGAACTCATAAGAGGAACAATAGAAGAACTGACTCCAATCCTAGCATTTTTTTAATGAAATCTCAACAGGTGGCATGATTTCAAAACAATGGGTAAAATCTCACATTATAATATTATATAAAGAAAGAGATAAGGACAATATAGAAAACTACAGACCAATCTGCCTTTTGGGAAATACCTTAATAAACAGAATTAGCAAACTATTAGACGAACAGCAACCAGTTGAACACGCAGGTTTTAGGTAAGGGTTCTCAACTATTGATCATATCTATGGATTCAAATAGATATTAGAAAAATAAATAAGAATACAATAAGAAAATCTATGTAGCTTCTATAGACTATGCAGAAGCTTTCGACACATTGAATCACGAATATATATGGCAAAGCCATATTTTATTCAACAAGGAATACCGAGGACCTATACCAATATCAAAAACACAGTTCATATAAACAGTACGGAAAAAAATTCAGTTGGAAACACTCAAAAAATAATTCTGCATACAAAGAGATGTGAGATAGGGAGATCCCCAAAATTGTTTTTAGCAGTTTTCGAAAATATGATCCGCAATTTAAAATGTGACAAATTTGGCATCAATTTAAATAGATCAAAATTGAACCATCTTAGATTCGCCGATGACCTTGTATTACTTGAAGAATTTCTTAAAAACCTTGAGTGTATTATAAACGATTCGAAAGAAGAGAACATGAAGGTTGGACTAAAAATGAATAGCAGCAAGACTAAAATAATGACTAACTCCACAAAACTCAATATAAAAATTAAAGACGAAGCCAAGTCATTTCTATGGAATATCAAATGATGAAGGAAATCAAGCCCAGGATCGCAACGAGTTGGAAAAACTACTGTTTGTTAAGAGAAATTGTGAAGTTAAAAGTACTTAGAAACTTACCGACATACTCAAACGAATCGACTAATAAAAGTGGAGATGAGCAGGACACATGGTGCGAGATAAATTGGGGAAGTTACAGAATGGTACCCAAGAAATGGCAAAAGACGGAAGACAGCACCACAAGGTGGTAAGATGATATAAATTGACAGCATGACCTAACCGGAGAAGCTGAAAACAAACAAGAGTGGAAATTGTTGGAGGAGGCCTTTGCCAACCGGCACGCACAACTAAGAGATATTATATATTATAGTTTATAGCTTTACATTATTAGTTTTTCAAATGTTATTTTTTTAGTACGGTATAAAACGGCTTTATTATTATTATATCATTTTAAATAATTACTTTTCAATATGTCACTTTGTAAAGTAAATGAATTAATGATCTTCGAATTTGGTTGTGCTCGCTTCGTCTCTTACTTTCGTAAAAAACAATCACCCACATTAATTAGGGAATTAAGGACCTATAAAATAATTTCCAAAACCTTGGCCACTATGTCCTAACATGATCACCACGACTATTTGCTTCCAAAAATGATTTACTTATGCAATAAATAAATAAATAATAAGCGAAAATATAGAGAGATCATTCTATAGTGATAAAGAATCAACAAATTTATCATAATTCAGAAAAATTTCATATTTTTCTTCTTTTGGGCGGTCGTTGCTTGAAAGCCTGTAAGTTCCGCAGATTGGTCAAATCTTCCGAATTCTTTTTGACGTCAAATAGAACACTGCTGCCGCTACGGAAACAACTGACGATCGCGTACTTGTCACCATGTCTACCAGGACAAACTTTCCAGATTTGGTTGGTACAAAAACTGCTTTCTTAGCATATTGTTGAGTTTTTATATTTTTTAGCTGTAAGAGCATAGATTTATCTGTTCTTTTTGAGAAGGTACCCCTGGAGAATTTATACATATTTACCAGTTGTAATAGAAGAATTTGCATAGCATAGAAGAGTTTGGTTCGCTAACGTTATTCAGTAATACGTTATAACATGTTATGTGAGTCGGATTTGTGCCTTCTCCCCTGGGTGGTAACCCACGGAGGAAAAGACGGTGTGTCTTGGAAAATTGAGGCCACATCCAATGTCGACAATCAATATTGAACTATGTACTATTAGTATTAAGGTGCATTATAGTACAGTCGTGTTCTATATTAATTCTCAAATTTCACTTTCAGTTTCTACATATTTCTTGGTGGTTGTGTTGATCTATTAGTGATATCTTGTTCAGGTTTGATTCCCAGTTGTAACTAAGTTTGTATAAGCCTTTTTCTGTATAGCTGAATATTTATGCGATGGTTTTAACATATTACGTGCTAAAAGTTAAAATATCTTAACTTATTCCCAAGGAATAAAACATATCTCAAAATTGTTATAAAATAATTTTAAATTCAAATGGTATTATATCCGTTTCCTAGAAACAAGTCATTTATTGCCATCACAGAGATTGTTCATAAAATAAATTTCTTTTAGAGAAAAAATCTCTAATTTATTTTGTAATAAATTATGCTCAAACTTATATCGTATTTATAAAAATATTTTCAAAAGTAATTTAAATATAATATTTAAAGCATATTTTTTATGGGAATAAGTGATGTATTAAGCTACTAGTGCACCTGGTGTTAATTACAATGTTTCACTCGTAACAGTGACATTAACTGAGTCACGGCACATTATAAGACGACCTAGGGCACAGCGATGGCGTAGCGCAATGCGATACACACCTGTGTATATCTGTATTTGCGAGGTCTCGTGAGCAATGCATAATCCACGATCAAGTGTTTTCAGTGCGATCAAGGACATGTTTAATTAAGGACTCGGATTCCAAACAGGATTGGTCCTAGTACGGAGCCCTGCGGCACACCCTGAGAACATCATGAGGCTGGGAGAAATTGTCTCTGATGTTGAGTCTCATTTGCCCAGTAATTTCACTAGCTACGGTGCCCTTCAGACCGAAACACAGTAATGCTTACACATTACTACTGCACGGCACAAATAGGCGCCGTTGTGGTACCCATAATCTAGCCGGCTTCCTGCGCAAAAGAGCCTCCCACTGGTATATATCCACCTGCTTCATATTGCGTTGTTTGGTAATAAACATGTGCTTTAACTCTAGGCGATGTTTTACAAAGTATAGTCCAAAATGATATACCGAAAACGATATTTTTTGTTGTTTCATGAATAATCCGGGGCATTGTGATATACAACTAAATTCCCTTGGGATAACGAATTATTATTATATAGCGACTCCGAAGAATGTGTTCGTACATCTTAGTTATAGGCACCAATGTGAAGCGATCATAAAATCTAAGATAAAGGAAGATTAAAATAATAATCAAAATAATTTCACCTTTCTCAAATTATTTACTATAAATTTATTATAAAACTTAAATTAGCGATCTACTTATTTATCTTGACTTAATATTGTCACACAATACTAATTACTACGATAACTCGACTTTGAAAAGATTGTTTTGAATTTTTGTAAAGGTAAGGCGACAGTGATTCTAAAAATATTCCTATATGTTATTCTTCGCTTTCGCTTTGATAAGCTATGGGTCAATACCGGATTGTGTTTTTTTGCTGATGATATTATCATATCAATAACCGTTGCTTAACGAGTTTTGACGATGTAAAAATTTTTTGATATTTTAGTTGTATATTTGTTTGATATATATAGCATATTACTAGTTACATAAATGGTAAGAAGACGAAGTATCTTAAATGCACTTTACATAAAATATTGAGAAGATAGTTTTATTTTTTACAGTATTTTAGCACATTTGGGCACTTTATTTTAAAAATTATGCGAAAATTACATGAAATTAGAAATAAAAGATGGTTAAACCATCTTTTTACTAACCCATCTTTTTTTTCTTAATTTCATGATATATTTCATCTCTATATATCATAATAATATTTGAACTGAGTCTGAACATTGATATACGAGTAACTGCTCTCGGTCTAATAGTTTAAGAATTATTGTTGATCAAATAGACCCCTTTACTTGTAGGTGCAAGCGTAGGTAAGCGACCCAGCTCCATTGTTGAGTCGTGTGTCAGCAGATACGGAAACATTTTAATAGGGAGTAAGAAAGAGACAACGATTGGGTCCTAGTATTTTATATATATAATATGCCGTAGTCAAGAACGTCGAGCCACGAGCGAGTACGAAGATGTTTCAGTACTCGTCTTAGCTGAGGTGTAATCGGCGTGCGGTGCGAGTGCGGTCAAGATAGTGCGCCGGGTGAGCGGAGAGAAGAACTATCGAGCGAGGTGGTTGTCGCACGTTTCTGCCGGGAACACCACGTTCTTGTGTAATCTACAGATGTTACGTGAAGTATGACAAAAGTGAAAAAGCGTACTTGCGGTCGTGATGAACGCCCACAATAAAATGGACAACCACGAAGTTCCAGACCACGTGACCAGCCTTGTCTCGTCATATAATACAAAACTCTAGCGTTGCAAGAAAACACGAGCAAGCATATAATAAGAGCATTAAATGATGGATATGCTTGTTTCGGCTTCTTCCTATAAAACATACATTTTTGATGTCGCCATTATAAATGGTCAAATATATACGTATACCTTATATATTCGGTATTAGTACAGAGTCGCATTCTTAAGTTCTTGGACAGGTCTCCCGGCGCGAGAGTGAGTCTATTGAGCGCCTTGTCGTGGAGGGCACCAGAGGGTGAAGAAGGTCGCCCATGCGATGGACCGACCAAATTAAGTCTCCTGTGGGCGGTCCAATGAACGAGTATACCAGACTGTCGGCCAGCAGGGAAAAGTGGCGAATGCTCGTGGGGCGAATTACATCTGCCCCAAAAGATGTCACTTCGTGATGACCACGACCACTCTGCCAAGAGTGTAACGAAGGAGAAGAAGCACACACATGTAGGACCATACAAGATAGCGACGTATATACATAAATTATTTACGTTCGAGTCGAGTGCAAGTGGTTGGGGTTGGGGTTGTTACAAATAAGTCGATTGTGTCGGTAAGAAGCTTCGCTTAGTATAAACATCTTCATATTGTAAAGATAATACATTGTAAAATATTACCTACATTAATAGATTATATTATTTTGAAAGGTTTTATGATTTTATCGTAATATTTCGTTAGATTATATAAATAAGATACAATAATCAAAATTATTTTTATACTTCATATAAATTAATTTAATTAATAAATATTCCTTGATACTAACATATTTATTACGTATTATAAATTAAAAAAAATAAAATACATATTGTGCTACGGAAAATCGGCCAAAACCATAAAATGTAAATCTATTTGCGGATTGCACGATGCACAATTTGCGGCCTCAACGTGGGACTTGGTTTAGTGGCAAATAACAAATTGTATTATTATTATATTCGTTCCTTTGTAGGAAAATATCTATAAACTTTAATTTGTAAGGCCGGTAAGGAAAACTACTATAATTATTTCAGGGATACTTTAATTAACATTTACATGTTGCTTACACAAAGTTCGCAGGGCGTGGTCAGTGGTGGCAAGAGACAACAGAGTACATTTCCTTTGCATAGACATTGCATAGAACAAAGAGTAAATCACAACAAATATATTTAACATAAACTTTAAATTAAGGATTCACCTAAACTCTTCTAGGTATCTAACCAAAGCTTATAAAGGTGATACTAAATTAGTAAACAAAGGAAGCTTGTTCATCAAAACGTATCATTCGTATATGGAAACGAATATAAAAACCTCGAGTGGAAATCCGTTATAAAAATGTAAAATCTACGTAAAGATCACCCTCGTGGTCGTACTCTTTCAAAGAGAGGCCCTGTGCACTGCTTTTTCATTTCAAATGTAAGTTCAAAGTCAAATATTGGTTATTAGTATACACTAGTTGTACTAATTTTGATGGTTTCAAATTCGGACAATTTGATGGCGGTAAATACATACTGCTTTACTAAATCGGTTTGTATATCTTTGGTTTGTCGGTTAGTTAAGATATATGACCATCTAATAAATGCATGTAATAAATGTAATGTCTTTGGTTGTAACCCGATCTATAATTGGAATCAAACTTCACCTGGTAAGTTCGTTTGAATTTCAATTATATGCCCTAGTTACCTATACCGTTTTAAAACAATACTAAACAGTAGGTACCTATATGCCATAATTTTCGAATCGTCACACAGTACGAATATTAAATGTAAGTACACAGATGACTGAGTGTGCGTCTCATTTGTGTGATTTTTGTAGATTTGTCAAACAAATATAGTACAACCGGGTTTAAAACAGTTACCTCTGTCTTAAAAAAAATTTTTGTTCGTGTGTTAGCTACCTTACGATTTTAAACTTATAAGTTAATTATACTAATTCCCAATATCAATACTACGAGAGCGATGTGTTTAATTAGTTAAGATATAACTTATAAATAAACACAAAAGTAATTTGTACTTTTGTCTAGAGCCCCAAAGCCTCAAAGTTCGTCTCTGAGGGCTGTGGGTGGGAACAGCCCCTTCTGATTTATGGTAACATGTCGCGAGGAGCTACCGCGTACGGCAAGCTCGCTTTTTGTCATTAACTGATTTTTATTCTATTTAACTTCCGCTACAAACAAGCCACTCGTTACAGTTACAAAATTACATTGTGTAAAGACAAATTTGACTGTAGGTATAAAACAAATATCTAGGTACTCTGTGATTACTTATTACCGACAAAACTCCATTTATCAATTTCATACTCAAAAGTCGGTTGAATGGCGAGCACATCATTATTTAAAATATTTTTAATATTTAAATTTAAAATTTAAATATTTTTAACAATACATAGATGATCATATCATAATATACCTAAGAATACCCTTCAACTTACTATGCTCTCTAGTGCCATCTTGTATCGAGTAGGAAAATCAACAATATTTTTACCCTATTCTCAAGATGCTGTAAGAGAATTCAATGATTCTAAAATTTTAATTACTCTCATTCTCTCCCAATATCTCTGACTTTATTAACACCGTATAGAAATATAAGCTTATTATGCTAGTAAACTTGTTGAATGTTGCGCCATCTAGTTGTAACTAGTAATGTACTAATGCTTACGAAGCCATGTTATATTCTGTTACTCAATTATACAGCAGTACGTTCATGAAATCATAGATGGCGCTTCCAAAGTAACTCGTTTTCATCGAATACAATTAATTAAAGTACTACCTACAATACAATTATTTATTATTTGCTACTGTTACGTTAATATTTTTTAAATTTGATATATTTCTTAAAACCAGTCTTGTTAAACTATATTTTTGTATTAGAAATATAATAATACATTAAGAAACCACAATGATGGAATGTAGTCTACGGTAGATTTGCATTCGTGTATTAGCTAATACTTTATAGGCTCTTTAGTTAAACCATATCTTACTGCGCCCGTCACCCTGAGGCTTAAGACAGAGTTTCTGTGTCTGTTATATCACCCTCATACATCATACCTGAATTATGTTACGGCAGAATTAAATCTGGTGGCTGGTGGCAGAACTATACACTGTGTTAAAAAACGCATGCCTATATTTAAGATGGATATGCAGTGAAACGTGGAGCTTGGAGGAGGAACTGCTCGATCACCGATGACACGGTGAAAAGGCCAATATTAATTATTTCTGCGTGAAGAGCAGAGAAAATATCTCCAGAAAGAGCACGGCACTCATAGGATCGGGCGACGTCTTGAGTCCTGTCTCCTGAACTCACAAAAGCTTAACTGTAATATTATCAATATGAGCACAAAGATCAGTTCACAACAAGCTGTACTCAACAAGGTCACTCTTTCAATTTTAATGTTATCAAACTTATAAACGATCGATTGTTTCTTTCTAGAATAGGTAAGGTTGTTGTTGAGCAATACTTACGAAATGTAATACCTATAGAAACTGCTGACAATGTTAAACAGAATTAGCAAAAGTAATTATTTTTGTGTCATCAGCATAAAAATAAATTTGGTATGTTAAGAACAATGTGTCATATCATTAGTAAAAACGTTCAAAAGAAGTGGACCAAGATGAGAGCCCTGGAGCACACCAAGTGTAGCAGGCACAAAACTAGCCTTATATTTTCCTCAGTGTGATTAAGATATCTATTATAACAGTGAATCATATTATATCCTGTGACTTTTCGGTGCGTAATCAAGAATTCATTTTAATCCTTCAGCCTACCGTATGTTTTCCATTCCCTATATTGTTTCAGTTACCTATTCTATTAAATATTTTTCAATCTAAGACCGGAAAATTGTAGTTATTTAATCAATTTATGAGGCACATAGGTACATCTACATATTTGTATCAAAATTTTTCAAATCACCTCAGTATCTGTCATGTCTCATGTTTATTGGTAGACCTTTTATATCTCTTGTTTTTTGTCGTCACTGCAAACTATTACATTTTGTTCTTTATATTACTTAAAGTTATATACGTGCTATGGAAAGACTCAGGTGATGACGATACACGGTTACTTAAGCTTAAATATGATTTAATGTATTGCTTCTGTACATCAGCTGAAAGAAATATGTACAAATATTATTTATTAGAATTCACTTTATGTCGCGGGATACTAATTTATGTACGCTTTTACTACTATACTTCCTTTTTTACGGTGTTTAATTTATGTTTTAATTTTATTATTATAAGGTTGTTATTGTCACAATATTTTAAAATCATCTACACATCATGTACTGTATTAGAAACATTTGATTCATATATTATAATAATTATTCACCACATGGAGGAACACGCACACTATCTACTGAAAAGAATTGTTAACGTATTATTATTAAATAATAATATTTATGAAAATAATATACTTCTTAAAAAATGAACTCAAATAACCTTACAATATTTTACCAAAACTGTGGAGGGCTTAAAACCAAACTTTCTGAATTAAGACTCAATATGCTATTTTGCGACTATGACATAATTATACTGGTAGAAACCTGGTTAACTGGCTCAATTCGAGATGAGGAAATTCATAATGATAATAATTATGTACTATTTCGACGTGATAGAAATCTGGCACTGTCTGGTAAAAAAAGGGGGAGGGGGCGTATTAGTAATGGTAAGGAAATATCTAAAGGCTATCCGAATACCTGATATTGAAGCTGAGAACTTAGAAGAGATATATATATATACTTTCCTTTACTCTCCGGACTGTTATTAAATGTGTTATATGTTCCACCGGCCGCTAGCAACAATTTATATAACCAATATTTTAATAAACTTCACGATGTATATTCTAGTGCACGTTACCAAAATTTTCTTATAATTGGAGACTAACTTACCCCATCTGAACTGGTCTTCCATTTGTCAAGATACTTTATGATTCTCCACCGGGTGCGAGCCATCTAAACTACTAATATACACTATGTCCTTTATGAATTTAAGACAAAATTTATTCAAAATGAAAATGGAAGACTCCTTGATTTAGTATTATCTACTTTAACAAACCGTATCGAGCGTTCGGATGATCCTTTGCTTAATACGGTACCTCATCACCCACCTTTGGACATATCGTGTAGTATAAATACTTTAAATAATAATATTATGCCCTGTATTGCTAACATTAAAAGGAATTATTATAAAGCAGACTATTATCTAATTAACAGCGCAATAGAAGAAGTGGACTGGTTTTCTCTCCTATCTTCTCTTTCAGCCGAAGAAGCCGTGAATGTCTTTTACACACAAATTCAAATAATCATCAACTCTCATGTTCCTTTTGCCAAAATTAGTTCATCTAAATTCCCCACCTGCTTCTCTAAACCTTTAATAAAATGTTTAAAACGCAAACTCAAAATATGGGCCCGTTGGAAATCTTACAAAAACCTGCGTGATTATCAGGAATTTTCACTATTACGTAAACGAGTTAAATTGCTTCTTACTACATGTCATAATAAGTACATTAACAACGTTGAAAACTCCTTGAAGAATAATATTAAATTTTTCTGGAAATATGCATCTTCTTTAAAAGAGTCTAACTCAGGTTATCCTCGCGTAATGTGGTATGACGGTGTCGAATCTGATGATCCTAAATTCATAGCTGATATGTTCTCTAAATATTTTCACTCGGTCTTTGAACCCGGTTTCGATGGAGCATATAGTATTGACCCATTTGAAAATATAAGTTGCGACGACGCAGCACTCCAAAATATCGACCCCAATAAAGGCGCCGGTCCTGATAACATTCATCCGGTTTTTCTAAAGCGTACTTGCAAAACGCTATCTATTCCTTTGGAAATTATTTTTAATAAATGTTTATCCTCTGGTTACTTTCCTAGTATCTGGAAGATAGCTTATATTACGCCTATATTTAAAGCAGGAGCAAAAAATCAAGTCGCAAATTATCGTCCGATCTCTATACTGTCATCTATTCCAAAAATTTTTGAGAAATTGGTACACCAAGTCGTATACACAAAGCTAAAACACACAATCATAGAACAGCAACACGGTTTCGTGGCTGGCAGATCTACTTTGTCAAATCTTCTTGTTTTTACTGATGATTTATTTAAAGGCCTTGATAATAAAAACCAAATTGAAACAGTCTACACAGATTTCCAAAAGGCATTTGACAAGGTGGACTACCTACTGCTATTAAAAAAATTATCATACAACGGTATAAAAGGTAACCTCTTGCGTTGGTTTGCTGCTTACCTAAGTGCCCGAGTACAATCGGTAGTTATTAATGGTTTCATCTCCCCTACAGTTAACGTAACGTCAGGCGTACCTCAAGGCTCTCTACTTGGTCCATTGCTTTTCACACTTTTTATTAATGACATCTCTGATTGCTTTAAGTCTTGTAAGTTTTTATTATATGCAGATGATTTAAAATTGTATTCCCATATTGTTGACTTCAATGATGTCCTGCTTATGCAGGAAGACTTGAATAGGTTAGATGTCTATTGCAAAAGTAACAAACTATTTTTAAGTTACACTAAATGTAAGCATATCTCTTTTACGAAAAACAAAAATAAATTTGAAACGAGGTTTACACTAGGCGATCAAGAACTTGAAACAGTTATCTGTATTCGTGATCTTGGGGTATACCTTGATGCCAAGTTGACACTTAATGACCACATTGATCACATAGCGAATAATGCATATCGTATGTTAGGCTTTATTACACGGGTCTCTAAGGCATTTAAAAATAAAGATACATATATGTGTGTTTTTCGAACACTTGTGCTGTCTCAGCTTGAATATGTCACCCCAATATGGAATCCGCTGTATAAGGTATAAGACCATCAGGTCGAGATGATACAAAAGAAATTCTTGCGTATCCTAAACTTTCGCTTGGGTGGACGTCGAAACCACTACAAGAATCTCTTAAAACAATTTAATATTCTTTCATTAAGCCAGCGACGGAGTTTAATTGAATTAGTCACCCTCAGAATTGCTTCAGTTAATCGATTTTCATATACCAGCCCGTGCTACACGCTCTAATAATTTATTTCATCTCTCAAAAACCAGGATAAATACTGGTATACGTACGCCACTGCACAGAATGTTTGCTCTCCATAACTCTAGATTTAATGATGCAGATATGTTTTCGTGTTCCTCTAAAACTTACAAACTCATAATAAAACAAATCCTGGCACAAACAGAGTAAGTTAGAAATCACGTAATTTCATCTAAATTGTAACAATGTCTACCATGCATTATGTTAGATTTATTTATCAACTGGTTGTCTGCAACTCAGTGTAATGTAAGTGTAAATTTAAATATTAAGTGTACTTAGTGAAACTGTTTAAGGAGACATCCTTGTGTCCATATTTATATTTTTACTTTATCTACTTTATGTTTAAGGATATATCTGTATTTGTTTCCAAATAAATATATAAGTCAGGTAAAATCGTCCCAAAATCTTGTTTCTATATTTAGATTTAAAATTGATCTTAACCACCGCGGCCATCTTGAATGCATTTTTATTTCTGGCTGATGATCTCAAAGCCTTTGAATTTCTGCAAACAATAAATCGTTTGAAATCGATAATCAACTGATTTTCCTCATATGGATATTACATTTTGTGATGCCTTGGTATACTTACTGGCATCATGGTCCTCACTCATGCCATATGTTATTTTATTAAATCACGTCATATTACCTCAATAAAAAATAAATAAAATATGCCTTTATTGCTGTTACTAATAATAACATTTTTTTAAATATGTGTATATCCTTAACTAATTGCTTACGATTATTTAACAGCTTCTCCATCGACATAGACCTCAAATACTTCCATCTTTCTCTCTCTCTCGCCATTCTCTCGCCTCTTAAGGTCATCCTCCCAACGTTTTATTTGTCGCCCTTTGCTTCTTTTGCATTCTCGTGGATACCACTCCGTTATGTTATTGTATTAGTTTTGCCAATTTTTCGCTTTTGTCACGTAGCATATTTCCCCGCCCATTTCCTCTTTAATGTTTTGAACACAGTTATGACATCTTTGAATTCAGTTGTACTCTTAGTTTTTCTTAGTTTTATATTATCTCTTCTTTTAATTCCAATAACACGTCATATTACTTATGTAAAATAAAAAAAAACTAGTCAATCATTAAAATAATATTTTTGTTACATATAAGTATTTATGCACAAATACAAGCGGTACGCATGAGCGTGGCCGAACATTCGTGTAGGTACGTACCTACTCGGGAGAATGTCCTTTGAAAACCGCACTGAAAACAAATGCCTTACAACCAGACTGTTAACTTTTCCAAATAATCTCGATCAATAAACGAATTTCGTGTGTCCCTCTATACATTATATTGTCTGCTTTCTAACACTTTCACTGCGGAAACTATGTATAAGTACTAGTAACTAGGGTTGCCAATCGTAGTTTAAAATCTTTATTTTAAATGATAGAATGAAATATAGAAATAATATGAAAGTATTGTTCTTCTGTTTCACGTAGGTTTTTTTTTATATAAGAGGGGGCAAACGGGCAAGAGGCTCACGGGATGGGGAGAGGTGAGGCAACCGCCCATGGACATCAGCAACAGCAGATGTGTCAAGAAATGCTTTAAGGTGGGAGTATGCTTTTTTCTTGAAGGTCCCTAAGTCGTATCGGTTCGGGAAAACCGCAGCCGGTAATTGATTCCACAAAGTGGCTGTGCGAGGCAAGAAATTTATAACAAAACGCGCGATTGTGGCAATGCCAGACGTCTACGTGATGCGGGTGTTACTTTGCACGTAATGTCCGGTGGTGGAATTCGGCCGCTGGAATCAACCCGAACAGCTCCTCTGAGCAATCCCCGTGATAAATGCGGTAGAAGATGCAGTAGGTATTCATGTAGATATTCTTCATAATCTATAACGCTAATAGATTAAGCTAAAATACACATTTTATAAAAGCTGATTATTTTAACACACGCCAACCATTCCATTTATACAAAACATAAAAAAGATTACATATTTACTGAATTAAATATACCTACTGGTTGGAAGCAATTAAAATCGAGAGTTTTTGAAATCATCCGCAATCAGACAATCGTCAAAATTAAATGTCAATGTGACAAGCACGGACCAGTAAAAAAAGAAGGACTCCGCGCCGTGATATTAGCAAGTGAAGCACCTTTATGCTAGTGTGTGTGCGGTTACGGGGTATACCAGTTACACAATTTTTTCTCCCTCAAATAATCATATACCCACGAATACTTTTATAGGGTTTTATTAACACTTTTTCACAACACACGACGGGATTTTTAAAATATTTGATTGCGACGCAAACTGATATGTCACAGACGATGGCAAATCTCATAATGGCGGCCGATCGGCTTGTATTAGTGTAAGTGTATGCGTGAGGCTATGTATTTACACGTTTACCGGCTGTTTTGGTGCCTCATTGTTATATAAGGTGACAAGGAGTCCTTCTTTTTTTACTCGTCCGTGGTGACAAGTTGTTCGAGGATACAAGTCAGAGATCACTCCTTCCTTGTATGAATGTGGCTTAGTCGAAGGTACTGTCTCTCATATAGTCTTTTCCTGCCCTAAACTTCTTCATCATCTTTATGACGTTCTTCCACCAAAATTTCCTCGTAAAAGTTGAATGTTTGTTAATATCTGTGTTTAGTCCAAATTGTAATTTTTTATGTAATTATGAAAAATATAATAATATTAAGCTGTAAATATGTAATTTAGTGTGTATTTTAAAATAACGCAATACTCTAAAAAACCTGCCACTTTTAAATTATCCAAATTAAAAGATCTTAAATTCAATCAAAATTCCCAGCTATCATCAAACATTCATAACGTGTCTCTTCAATTCCACTCGTCATTGGCGAAATAATTTGCGCCCGACTGGTGCTGCCATATCACAAAAATTTTGACTGAAATTTTTTCTAAATATCAATGTATGTAATTTTATTTTAACTTTTATTAATCAATGTCTATTTACCTTCTCCGATATCAGATATACTCAACTTCTGAAAATGTTGGCAGCCCTATTGCAACTTGCACAATTATTATACATATCGGCGTCACTGAAGCGTTACTCCATGATACGTTTACGTTCGTTCTTCATAATATAAATTACATAACAGCGAATGCAGTAATTTTCTTGGCAAATACTAAAAAGATGTAAATGACACACATTGCCTTTAAAAACTTGCTCTAATTGTATGATTCAAATACATGGAAACGTGACTGTTTCTTCCACCACTGGTGTTTGAGCGCCAACACTTTGCTCCTTTTTTTTTATTTACGTAAATATCTAAATGGATTCTGTAACTTCATTTTAATTACCTACAAATATTGTATAGCTAGCAGGCCTGTCTCACTCCCCGTGTAGGTATCGAAATCGTAAGTATGCGGCCTCTACAGAGTAGACCAGCCAGTAGGGACTCACGCGCTATCTTTGTTCGTCACCAACTACACACTGGTCGGATATTTTTCAAAAATGTAGAAACACAAAAAACCAAAGCATATAAAAGGTCAAATCCAAGCTTTTAAGCTTCCTAAAGACGCTGAAACAATGTAATTTAAAGTGATTATTATTAATATGAAATTGCTATTCATGGTACCTACCTATTTATATCCTATATACATTACTGTTTGCAACTAATGTAGGTTTAACAACAAAAGAATATTAATTTAAAATAACGATTACATACTTATTTATATTATACAAAAAATTGAGCTATTTTTATAAGATGACCTTTTACTAGGTAGGTACAATTTTTGGTAAAAAGACAACCCTAATGCCTCAGAAGAGGTAAGAGTCACGAAATAGAAAGAGAGGCAACTTCTAGGTGGATAAAAATGTGGGTTAATAGCGTTGTGCGATCTGAATTACACCTTATTGAATGACCGCAAGAGCCCTATTTCTTTAATTGATTTTGCGGAGAGAGAGACTAGTACTATTATATATTCTATGTAGCTAGCGCAAAGGCTTACTCTGGTGTTTGTTTTTATAGAGAAAAAATTATTAGTCGGCTATTGTAATACTGTAAATACTACACCACTCAGCCATAAACCACTCTGAAGGGCAAACCACGTCGTGATAAATTAAGAAAGTTAAAGGGCATTTTTATTAAACGTAGAATTTTTCGTTTCCTATCAATAATGGGTAATGACTAATGTGAATCAGAATAATGAATTGGATTTTATTTACAATAGGAATTAAACAGAATACAAAACCAAGAAATACGGGGAGCTACAGACAGTGCATTGACAGTGAAAACCTCAATCAAATCAGTAGCCGTTTCTGATATAAGTGTGGACAAATGAACCGATAATGATACAAAAAAGACAACGGGTGCGCTTTGTGCATTTTTTAATATTTTGGAATGGATAGGTAATAATTTCGGACGAATTGCTATATTTATCAGTATAAAAGTACTAGCATTTATGTGATTTAACAAAATATTCATATATCTCGCTTACGAACACAAAAATGACAATTTATATTTCATAAAAAATTTAACACTCCAGAATTAATTTACTACAATTAAAAAAATATATATATTGAATTAGGCGTTACTTTCCGGAAATCCATAATTATACAAATGATTTAAGCCCTCTTTAGTGTTAATTCCGCCAATATTTGTTATCTCACAGAAAAATCAACTTTCATGCATAATTTAAACGACTTTTTAACATTTTATACTCATCTCAAGAAAAGTGCTCAACGCCGCTAAAGTAGTTTTCACGTCAAAAGAATATTTTTTTTTTGTTTGAGTTACATAAGCACAAGATTGTATAGATTGTTATTTTGAAAAAGTATTTAATGGACGCTAGCGATTCAACACTCACTAATCACTAACGAGTGGGAGGCTCCTTTACACAGGAAGCCGGCTAGATTGAGGGTACCACAACGGCGCCTATTTCAGCCGTGAAGCAGTTATGTGTAAACATTACTGTGTTTCGGTCTGAAAGGCGCCGTAGCTAGTGAAATTACTGGGCAAATGAAACTTAACATCAGAGACAATTTCTCCCAGCCTCATGATGTTGTCAGGGTGTCCCGCAGGGCTCCGTACTAGGACCAATCCTGTTTAGACTAAACATGTCTCAAGCTGAGGCCGCTCAGAATTTTTGGGTTTTTCAAGAATCCTGAGCAACACTGCATTGTAATGGGTGGAGCGTATCAATTACCATCAGCTGATCGTCCTGCTCGTCTCGTCGTCTCATTTCGTCGTCCTATAATTTGTACAGATTGCAAACTAAAAAAAGGCTTTTTAAATGAAATATTGGCTATAGGTATTGAATATACTGCCAATATCAAAATGTCGTACAATAGTATATTTAATATAGGTATTCTGTAAATGTTAAGGTTACTTGTTTTAAAATAATATCTATATTTGTTTGAAAAAGTCATTAAAGCTGCCGTGAAATAGTAACAAATAAACTCTTGCATTTAAAATACAAAAATACTTATAACATAATAGCTATAAATCATCTCAATATAATATGGTTCCAAAATAAATCGTAGACAAGTTTTATAATAACGCCATAATTTATCATAATAAAGTAGGTATTTTTACAAAATCGCTTGTTTGATTTGAACTCGCCTGAGCAGTGACCTCAGCTTTGGCGCGAATATAATCCAACCATCGCATCGATGTAATGCGACAGATCTGTGCAGGGCCTGTAAGGACCATATTCCACCAAAGTATTTTGATAACTAATCAGATTTCGTTATTTCCACATTCCCCTCAGCTTCGGTGGAAATGGATCAAGCTGGGAGGAGAGGAGATATCTCATTCATGAGATCAAGCGGCGCGGCTGAGCTGCCCGCGCATTCCTTTCCCCGCCGCCTTCTCCTCGCGCCTCGCACACCTGAAAGCGTGGATCTTAGCACAGCCCACGGAGAGGAGAGGAGATGCGTAGCGGGGGGCTCGAAATCAGTCAACTGATGTCTGAGGTTGAAGAAACCCAATTAATTCTTAAATATTCAACTATCAACGAAAACATGATCGTCATCCATTTTGCAAACTTAACTGAAAATATTAAAAGAAAACCGACTTCAATAACAACTAAAAGTAAAAGATAATTTTATTTATACCGACTCTATTATTATGTATAACAAGAGTTAATGCAATTCTATAAGAATATTTTTGATTCTCCTTTTTTTTTCTATTCCTCCTTTCCTCCTTTTTTTGAGTTAAAATACGACGCTTAACTACTAAAGTCGGTTTAAAAAAACGGAAGGAACGACTTTTGCGTTCATGATCAGTCAATCGAATAATTAATGACGCTTTCGGGTGTGCGAGATATGGGGAAAGGGACGCCGCTTGATCCATTTCCACCGAAGCTAAGCAAAGACGAGATGTGGGAATAACGAAATCTGATTTAGTTATCAAAACGCATCTCCTCTCCTCTCTACTTTGGTGGAAACCAGGCCTTAGACAAGGACACGCGCGGAGGTTTTTCTCAGTTTGAGTTAAGGTATAGCGGCCCCTTAACAGGTTCTTGATTTTCTCTTTTATTCTTATTTATTGATGGGTCTTCGCCATATCATTAATTCTGATGATTTTCAAAAAAAATAACGTTAATTTTTAACTTTAGTTTAGTTTCTTCCAGATTTCTTTCTGACGGAATTAACAGAGCTTGAGTTACTCTCAAGTCGCGCCTAGAGAAGTTATACTTCAAAACAAAACTTGGTCTGTTCTAGTCGCTTAACTATTTTGCCACCCATGAGTCCTGATGTCCATTTCTTTATTATTGTCGTTACAAATCCGTTATCTCATACAACTGTCTTCTTCTCGGGCGATACACTCTTCACAAAGCGGTCGTAATTGTCAAGGTTTTAACAGGGCCAGGGGAGGAGCGCCTCACAATAATTTCTCACCATCTCTCTCTGATGGAGGTCATTCGAGTCACTTATGCACGGGGCCTCCCACAGCAGACTTGATCTAATCGGTCAATCGCATAATCAAATCAAAATCGCAAAATCAAATCAAATCAAAAATATTTTATTTCGAAGGTAAATTGCATTACACTTGAAATATGTAATTTTTTCATACAGCTCGTTCGGAAGGCAGATATCCTTAGAGAAGAACGAGCCAGAAACTCTAAGGTTGCTCTTATCAAAGCAGGATGGGATTAAAAGTTCTTATTTTCAAGTAAATTTACCTGAAAACTGTGAAGTCTAATTACTGATATATCATCACATCTGGATTTATTATAATGAGACTAAACTGAAAGAAAGATTTTTTCGGTCGGTAAAAATCAATGAAACTTTAGCTTTCCTTTACAAAATACACTCAAAATAGGTCTAGCCGTATTTTAGTTTAGGTTAGGTTAGTAGGTTAGTCAGAAAACAGACAGTTTATGTTTTTTAAAAAAGCGGCCGGACTCGCCCATGGAGGGAGCCGAAGCAGCAAATAAGATAATATAAAAGTTATATAGAAAGGAAAATGATATTAAATTATTTTAATGGCAAAGGCAAAAAACGTTCCGCAAAATCATACAGTGCAAATGAGCTATCATCATTTATACGTTAGGACGTGTTTACGAATCCGACAAAAATAAGATATTTTTCGGTAGAGTTTGTTATGAAATGAAACTAAATCTAACAAAACTAAATATTGCCACAAATAGATTACTTCTTTATCCCCAATTAGCGGGAAATTATTGCTTTGAAATTTTGATATTTTATGTCGTAAAAACGATTATCCGTTACCTCTTCACACAAAATTGACGAAATGGGGCTTCATTCAGGATCAGTTTTCTGCTACTACTTATATAAAATGCTTCTTACTAGATCTCGTTCAAACCAATTTTCGGAGGAAGTTTGTATGGTAATGTACATCATATATTTTTAGAAGTTACAGGGGAAGTTAAGTTACAGGAGCAATCTATTCAGTTTAGAAAAAAAATATATTAGAAACATCAATATCATTTTTGAAGAGCTATCCATAGATACCGCACACGTATGGGTTTGATGAATAAAAATTTTTGATTTTCAGTTCTAAGTATCCCCTCAAAATGTATTGTTTTTTTTTCTAATTGGAACGAAGTTCCTTACGGCAGGCTTGGAGGAGATAGGGATTAAGCTGCGCGACCGAACTGAAAAAAATGTGATAGTAAAACCGTAAGAAAAAATCCGTGGAAAAAAGTGCGTGGAAAAGTGCGTGGAATAAAACCGTTAATTGAGACGTGCGCAGGCGCGACAGTCGCATACACAAGCGAGTAGTATATACTCGTATATTATCAATATTATTATATTAATATATGATAACGATTATAGCAATATTAGAACGTTTTTTTTTGCAATTTGTGTTGATTCTACATTAGCCGAAGGAACTTCGTTCCTACCTGGTGTCCCACGACACAACATCATTATATTTTGTGTGAAAATGTTAATGCGGTTTACAGAATACATCTATAAAATACTTAACATGTTTCAACAGTATAGTTCTTATAGTTTTGGAAAAAACAGACAGACAGACATGACGAATCTATAAGGGTTCTGTTTTTTGCCATATGGCTACGGAACCCCAATAAAAAACCGAGCAACCATTTTTTTGAGCAGTTTTGAAGTGAGTAGGTATGCACTTATCTTGAAGGTCCCTAAGTCGTAGCTATTTGAAATACCGAAATAGTGAGCTTCCTTCGATCACACTTGTACGAGATTAATGGAAATTATTAAAGGCTTTTCACTGTTTGTGTTTAGTATCATCGAATCGCCCAAAGTGAGGATCCAAGCGCTCCTGTAAATATGGATCAAATAACACTTCTAAGACACAAAAAAATCCGAATTTCTTAATTTTAGGGGTAATAGTTTTTATATGAGAGGGTGCAAACGGACAAGAGGCTCACGTGAGCGACAGAGAGAGAGACAGGGAGAAGTCAAGAGATGCGTTGCCGACCTTTAATTTGGGATTTAGCTCTATATTCTCTAATCTCTATATTGAAAGGTTTCTTTGAACCGTAATAAAAGTGCGCGAATCCAATGACGAAGAAACAATTATACTATTTTTACTTAGCCCAGATTCATTCATTGATTTTTCATTATTATAATAATAATAACCACAACACAACACCAATACATCAATCTATAATACTGAAAAAATAAATCGTCGTTTATTTATTAATAATAATATCCTATTGATGCTTGTTTTGCCAACCGTAGCAAAGTGACGATGTGACGCCATCGACGTTAGGCCCAGAGATAATGATATGGCAAAATCATTAACGGCCGTTCCCAATATACTATCAACATATAGAGATAAATTACTACCTTCTACTGTCAGTAATTAATAGCTGTCAATAATCTAAAGCGGTCCCAATATACCCGATAAGTCATTCTTATCGCCTTATATTCGGACGCGTGAATTGCAATTTCCATACAAACTTCTATCGCTGGTAAGCTATATAGGTATATATATATAGGTCCTCCCATATTATGTGAACCCAGTGTCTTTCTTATTTCTTGTAGTATTATTTTTACTAAGTTTTACTACGCAATCTGGCAGTTTAGTTTTAATTATTAGGAAAATTTAACAGAATATGTGGCACGTCAAAGTCACATATTGTTCGAGACTGCCTCGAGTATTAGCGTAGTATTTATAGAGTCATGGATGTTTATATGTATTTATGTATATTTAAGTAAGTATATTGTATTAAATATATCGTTGTCTTGTACCCATAGTAGGTACAGGCTATGCCTAGTTTGGGGCAAGATAATTTGTGTAAAAGTGTGTCAATATTATAATTATTAGTTGCCGAACTTTGTGACTGCGGAAACTTTTTTCATTTCACTGACATTTGTCGCTTATTTAAATATATCGACGCGAGCAAAGCTGCGGGTAAAACCTAGTGTTTAAATATATAGTTGAGTAGGTAGTAAGTTCAGAACAACTCAATATAAGATATATAATACAGTTGGTGGAGCGTATAGAAGCATTGAGTAATGTATGCAGGCCCGGCCAGTACAAACATACCTTGGCATAATATCATTTCCACTTTACCTCGTGATGCAACAATGCAAATTATCTTTGTACCGACAGCGATTTCAAACGATAATAAACAGATGTCATAAACTTAATAACATACTTACAACAAACTTAACTAGAACTTCATTTAAATATACATATACCTACTTCATTTAAATATATACACTGGCCTTCAAAAGTAACTATCACACTTTTAAAATTGGGATAACGTTTTAAGTTCACAAGATATACTTTCGAAAGAAAATTTAATTTTGTACATAAAAACTTTAGTAGTGGGTAACCTTCTTTTAAGAATTGGCTGAAAAAAAACTTCAAAAACAAAACCATACCTTTTTTAAAGTGGACGTTTCCGAATTACAATTTTACCATTCACCTTTTTCTTTCTGTTTTAAATTTTTTTCAAGATCGATGGGTCTTGTTTTAAAAATTTATGCTAAAAAGCACATAACATTTATTTATCATGCCTCTTTCAGTTGAAGAATGTGCTAGGATCATGGCTTTTCTGGAACTAGGCATCAGTTTGCGTCGCACTGCAAGAATGGTGGGTGTGAAGGTACGAACGGTCCAGAAAGTAAAGCGAAGGTACGAAGAGACTGGACACCATCTGAGGAGACCTTGTAATGGCAGACCCAGGTGTACCAGTGCCCGATCGTTATAAGTTATAGAAGATTATTTCCACTGTGTTAAGAAATCGCCACCAAAATGCAGTTGAAGTCCAGCAACAGCTACTTCAGACCCGGAGGGACTACATTAGTGACAGTTCAGTGAGAAGAAGACTTGCTGAAGTAAATTTGAAACCCCGAATACCAGCGAGTGGCCCAAAACTCGAGAGACAGCATCGAGTAGCGAGACTGCGATACGCCCGTGAACACATGCAGTGGGATGAAGAAGAATGGTCAAGAATTTAGTTTGCAGATGAGTCTCGATTCTCCCTTTACACTTCTGATGGAAGGCGAAGTGTTTACAGGCGGCCTGGTGAGCGATACCTTCAAGCCTGCATCTCAGAAAGAGTCCAATAGGTGGAGGCAGTGTACATGTATGGGCTGGCATATCTTCAGAAGGTCGCACAGAGCGAGTAGCCATAGAAAATGGCACCCTCACTGGGCAAAGATATGCTCAAAAGATTCTCAATGAGTATGCAGGGCCGTATTTAGCAAATATGGGTGATGGATCGATGCTCATGCATGATAATGCCCGGCCACACACGGCTCATATCGTACAAGAGTATATTCAGGAGGTCGGTATCAGCGTGATGGCTTGGCCATCAAGAAGTCCTGATCTCAACCCGATTGAACACGCCTGGGATGAGCTTGGGAGGCTAGTCAGAAATCGCAGACCATCACCTACTACCCTCAGGGCAATAAAGCAGGTCCTGGTAGAAGAATGGGAGAATATTCCCCAACATCAGCTCCGAAACCTAGTGTTCAGTATGCCAAACCAGCTCGAAGCTGTAATCAGAGCTCGAGGAGGCAATACCAGTTATTAAAAATTAAATAACATGTAATACATTTTAGTTGAATTTTTTTACACTAAACTAAAAATGTCTATTTTTATTGTTTTTTTTTTAAGTTAAAAATGTTACTAATGTATCATTTTAGTTTTAAAGAATTAAAGCCTATAAAATTTGCAACAAAACGTTTTAATCTTAAATCTCTACTTTCTAATAGTTAAGAAAAAAATTTAATTTGAAAAGTGTGATACTTACTTTTGCAGGCCAGTGTATATACCTACCTATTCCATGTACTAATCTCACAAATAGTTATTTTTATGAAAATAAGGGACGAGACGAGCAGTACGTTCAGCTGATAGTAATTGATACGACCTGCCCATTACAATACATTCATTCATTCATATTCATATTTATTTATTTGCTTTTGAATATGATGTTACAAATTTGGCCTTACAATAGCATAAAGTATCTCCTATTTTAGTCTATTCCATTACCGTTAGAATGCAATGTCAAAATCCTCTACTCTTTGTGGTCAAAAAACTCTTCTACAGAATAAAATGTGTTTTGAAGAAGCCAACTGTGTAACGGCCGTTCCCAATATACTATCTACAGATAGAGATAAATTACTACCTTCTACTGTCAGTAATTAGCTGTCAATATGCTGAAGCTGTCCCAATATACCCGATAAGTCATTCTTATCGCCTTATATTGGGACGCGTGAATTGCAATTTCCATACAAACTTCTATCGCTGGTAAGCTATACGTCGTCCCATTGAGGGGCAGCGTGTACGGATAAGGTGAGTTACCGTCGATAAGTTTATTGGGACAGAAAAGTCAACGATAGTTACGATTCTTATCTCAAGTAAGAGATTGGCTTGAATATTGGGAACGGCCGTAAGGATACTTTAAATCTTCAGAAGTGTATCAAATTAAATGAATCAGGGATCTCATTGAAAATTTTCATGCCCATCCAGAAGCAATTTTTCTGAAATAAATTGAAATGTGGAACGACTCTAGTCACTAACCTATCAGCTTTCCTAAGTATTTTAGTACTATGGGTCATATGTTTTTGTTGTAAGTATATCACACTGTGATTCTCCTTCACAAATTTTGCCATCTCGTAAATGTATAGGCTGGATACATCCAGTGTATTGCCCCTCAGAATTTTTGAAGAACTCAAAAATTCAGAGCGGCACTACAATAATTGTGCTTGTCACCTTGAGACATAAGATGTTAAGTCTCATTTGCATGAAATGATGAAAAAATAATTCTATTACTTTCTCTACTGATTTTCCCAAAACACATAATTTAATTTTCAGATAATTTAGCAAATAGATTGAGCTCTGCAGGTTTTGCTGTTAAAAAGATTAACTCCTCCAAAAAAGGGCGTATAATCATTTTTTGGTAATATGCGACCAAGAGACTCGCTTCGGCAAACATTCGCGTTTACAAACATCCTTACTCATCTAAATAAAAACACATTTTAAAAGGATTAAAACTCGTGTAGTTGTTTAACTGTGTTTTAACTTTCGATTTTACATAAAATTTAGGTTAAACGTAAGTCACAAAATGTCGGGTTAACTTTTTGATTTGATTACCATTTATGATTTTAAATAACTTTCAGCCTTTTGCAATAGATTCTTACCGAACTAATGTAGGGTTTTGCAGTCCTTTCCCTCGGGTATGCCGTCAATAAAACGCATGGTTCAACGACATAGATATTGATCTACACAATATAATATGTTTAATCAAGTTTAAAAGAGCGTGTTTGGAATACCAGATGGCACACTTATATTTAAATACTTGATGTATACCTACCATAAGCAATAACGAAGTAAATATTATATATATATATATATATTATTTAACCATAACATATTCTTGTCTACCTCTGTTTACAATTAAGTAAGTATAATAACTAATTATGCGGTATTTACTCATAATTGGATGTTCACTATAGTTTCTAAGTGTGTATATGTATTCTAATTATGTTTCCGTGTACTATCTGTCAGTAAACTGTAAATCGAGGAAGGTATCACCACGCTAAGACCAATAGGTGCGGTGTTTCCAAAATCAGGGATCTGTGTCCTTTCGAGAGCTTCCGCTGCGTAAACGGTAAATCTTTCGCAAAAATCATGTATGACTACTATAAATATGTTATTCATTACAAGTATTTAATTAAAAAAGCATTTTACATCATTCGATGTCAATACTCTATCTTAGGAGATATCGGAGTTTTAATATAACATTGTAAAAAGTACTGCGCGCACATTTATGATGTGCAAGGCCGGCGGGCAATCATCAGGAGGACGGGCGGTGGCCCCAGTGAAGCACTTTTTAGATGAATGTAAAGCCATTTCTAGATGGATGTAACCCATCATCATAATAATGCCATGCATTCAGACTGCAGGTGTCATCCAAATATTGATATAACCTTAATCGTCCTTAGATTGTAGGCGCGTGATTCCATCCGAGGTTGTACAGTGTAGTTAACATCCGTTTTTCCGGCGGATTAAATCTAAAATTATAGCATTATGGAGTAAAAAATACAGCTCTAAATCTGTTAAAATCATATTTAAGCGAAAGAGTTCAGATAGTAGGCGGAAACGGCTAACGGTCTCCGGGTAAACCTGTAGGAATAGGTGTTCCGCATGGTTCTATTCTCGGTCCTTTCTTGTTTCTTATATATGCCAACGATTTACCTTTTGTGATAGATTATAGCCATGCGATTGTATTGTTTGCTGATGCACTTATTTTAAGAGAAATGCAGATACATAAATTCGTTATTATAAAGGAAGAGACCACTTAAAGAATTCAAATATAATGATAATATAATATATTATATGGATCATACAGAAAGAAGTGTTGTTTTATCTCTTATTCCTTTCATTAGTATTTATTACGGACATGGTCTTCACGCGACATTTTATTCTCGAATACGTCCGCACTCATAGCCTGTAACACCGCAACTGCCTTTGTTAGATGTAATCCGTCAGCTAAACGGATGCAATCTAAACTCTCTAACTGTGGATGGAATCACGCGAACACAATCCAAGATATCGCGAATCCAATCAATATTTGGATGACATATGTAGTCTACGCGGATGGCATCAAGCAGGGTCCCCGTGATGGAACGCTGGATTTCAATCGTCTAGAAAAGTCCTGGCTCTGCGAGATACCATGCCGCGCGGGTCAGGCCTCAGACGCGTGGTGGGCTCCTTTCGGAACGGATGTGTAAGGCGAACTCCTTTTTAAGGCGAGGTTTTCCCAACACTTTAGGTAAAAATTGCGCGAACGTTAGATTCGATAGGTACGCAGGGACACGGGCGTCGGGCATGGCTGAGAACGAACCGAGCGATGCGGGTCAACGATCACTGACCCAGAAGGACCGCGTAATATTTTTTAAAACTTACAGTTGTGCTAGAGTACGGAATTACTGTGGTAATATTTTTTATGCATTTTTGAAGTAAATCTTTTTTATCGACGTATGATCACAAAATGTTCTCTGCACCCTCGAGAACCTTGGACACAATATCCATATTGCTGAAATCATATTTTGTGCGGCGGCCATCTTGGATTTCAAAAATGATCACAAAATCGTTCTCTGCACCCTCGAGAACCTCGGATACGATACCCATATTGCTGAAATCATAATTTTGTGCGGCGGCCATATTGGATTTATCTAACTTCCCTAAAGTACATATATACAAAAATCCCGCGTGGCATAATATTCAAAATAATATTACGTAAATTTTATTTTAGTACTTTCCGACTTACATTTACCTATATATTTCAACAAATACGCTGTCGCATCATCATTATTTTTTTACTATGATTCCCGCTTTGTACTTGTTTGCTAAAATCTTACGTAATGTGAGCACATTACGTAAGATGACACGAACACAGTACCCTCCTTGACAGTGGTCACGGGCGTACTGCTGGCTTGAGCGAGCATGCAACCAAGGCGTCGCGTTTGGTTTATGACGAAAAAATTAATATAAAATAATTCACAAAGCGTATTGATAAATCCCACAATGAAAAGTTATAAATACTAATAAACTATCGAATAAAATAAGTTTTGTGTTTATAGCTATCATAGTTTTATGATAATATTAACAATTCAAATAAAAAAGACTATTTTTCAAAAAATAAATCTATCGAGATTTTTTTTCGTAATCGTGTTTTCGAAACAGCGATAATTTAGATAAAGAAATAAAGATAAACATGTCAAAAAATTGGAACCTTAGTATTTGTAGAAGTAGATTTTTAAAAATGTTACTTTTTAGGACTATAGCGCCTTAAATTATAATTTCCAAAATATCATCGTATAATAAATACTGTTTAGATAAATGAGTTACTAAAAAGTTTAGTTAGCTTATTTTTGTTAATTTCCTTATCTAAATAGATATAATGTTTAATTTTGTAGTATGTATTTAATTTTAATCGTGGATAGGCGATATCGTATAATAATTAAAAATAAATAAAATATGTGATTATCGATGTCACTTCAAAATCGCTGGAAAGTTATATTGAAAAAAAACTACGTTTAGAAAAACCGACTTAAAAACTGAGAAGTATAAAATAACTAAAAATTTATTTTATATTTATATAACGCTATTATTTATATGTGCTACCTATTGATAGGTTTTAAGTCGGTGCCAAGCCCTTAACAAAATAAAACGTAATATTATAAACAGCTTACTTACTGTTTATTATTAAGTTTGTCTGTCCGCTTGGGTCGTTTTGTTCTAGACGAAGCTATCCCGCTCAAAGTCACGCGTGGCGAGTGTAGGTATTTACTACTATATTTGGCTTGACACCGACTTCAAAGCTATCAATATGTAGCAAATAATAGTATTTTATTAAAATTAAAGGTAAAGGTGTATTAAAAAAAACTTAAGTTATTTTATACTTTTCAGTTTTTGAAGTCGGTTTTACTAAACGTAGTTTTTTTTTTATTTTTTACTTTTTAGTGTCAGTTAATAATGATAATTTATAATCAACCTGAATGAAAACTCCTAAAAAGGCCGTACACAAAAAACAATTATATCATCGAGGTAAACAAATATTTTCATAAAAAATGTTCATAAAATAAAAACTACTGGGCCAAACTGTGTAATATTTTTATGGGACCAAATGCCATCCATTCTGCATTCAGTTATTACCTATATATCGAAAAATTACGTAAATCGGATTATAAATCTCTGAGTAATCGGTGTACATACATAAAAAAATACCGATCGAATTCATAACCTCCTCCTTTTTGCAGTCGGTTAAAAATAGGCAACAGTGTGTCTAGATAGAAAAGATGTAAGATCAAATATAGTACAATATGAATCAAGTTGGAATGAAAGTAAACCTCAGGGCAGTGTACTTGGACCATTATTATTTGTAATATATATCAACGACCTACCAAATATTACAGAAAATAAGTGTGTGTTATATGCTGATGACATAGCAATAATGAACCCTGACTCAAACTCAAAAAGACCATACGAATTGGTCAAAAATGATGAAATCATTAAATCGGCATATAGTTAGAAAGTAATAATTTAAATACTAATATAATAAAAACAAAACCTATACAATTTAAAAATTATAATACCATTTACCCACCACTTAGAAACATACCTTACTGTATAAGTACATTGTTTCAGAGAAACTGTTTTTCTATGTGCATAAAAAAGAGAGATATCGTCAAATAGTAATTTTTGTCATCAAAATTGAAAATATACCTTAGTAAAAACTGAATAATATATTCATTCACGAGACGAATATTTACAGTTGAAAAATTTACTATTTATTATTAAATTTACTTAATTTTTTATAATACAAAAGAATATAATGAATGAATAATATAATATAATAATTAATGTAACTAATGATTTAGTAATGTGTAATGTATTTTGTAAAATATGAACGTCATAAATATGGCAAACATATACTTTATAATATTTATGTGACATCAATCTAACATGTTTATGAAAATAAAAACTTTGACTCCCTTTACTTTTTAAGTACTTAATTCGTTTTCCAATTTTTTTTTGTTTGAATTATGTAATTATTATTAATTTCCATTGACTGCCCAGCAGTAGGGCAAACAGTGCTGATACTTCGCTATGATACCAACGGATTTGCCTTTTAACTTCAAAATCTCTTATATCTGATCAATTATAATTATGGACAACGCCCCATACCACTCGATGCAAATTGACAAGACACCTGCCCAATCACAAAAGAAAGTTGACATCGTCGCATGGCTTCAAAAAAACGGCGTAGATGTAAATATGTTAAAAGCGGAATTAATACATCTTTTAAAAGAAAACAAACCAGCCAAGATCCGATACGTCATTGACGAAATAGCGTTAAAACATGGGCACAGACTACTTACCATTGTGAATATAATGAAATTGAGTTGATGTGGGCTTAAATTAAAGGATATGCTGCAAGACGCAATACAGAACCCCCATTTACCACAACAAAAATGCTAAAAATATTAGAACAAGCTTGTGAACATGTGACTAAAGGAGACTGGGAAAAGGTTGTGAATAGAACAGTTAAATTAATAAGGGAAGATTATGAAAGAGATATGAAAATAGATAATATTTTAGAAAACGAACTTATAATTAATGTAGGTGATGCTAGCAGTGACGACAGTGAAAATAGCAGTATGGACGAATCTGATTAAATCTGGCTTTTTGTTACAACTTTTTTTGGTCTTTTTTTGTATTCATATGTTTCTGATGTGCATATAAAGTAATTATATTCATTTTCATTCCAATTCAGTTCGTTCAAATATATTAAGTCAACATTTATGTTTTTGTTGTATTAAACCTTTATAATCAGGTACTTGCAACAAAAACTAATAGATTTTATTATATTTTTGTCATAAATAAATTGACATCTCACATTACTATTATAATATGTCAAAACGGCCATCATAGCGTGCCGCAAGTATTAGTTTATGAATGCAATCAACGTTATTTTAATTTAATTATAAGATGAATCAACCAAATATATCATCAAATTATTCTTCATTGGTGAAAAACATTTACTTTACCACTTTTGTAACATCACTTTGCATATATTATTATTAAAAAAAAATGATGAAACTGTTAATATTGATTTAAAAGAGTTTTAATTTATATATTTTATTCAATCACTACATACCTATATATATTACTTACTACTATTATACAATTATTTTGTTAGACTGAAGGCCGATCGTCAACTCAATTTATTCTTGAAATTGTTTCTTACATTAATCTGCCATTTAAAATTTTCAAGTATAAATTACTTATACTATCTTTTATCTTTTTATAGTTTTAATTAATAAAAATAAGATAATTACTCCAATAATTAATCATGTATACAATAAAATAAAAGATGCATAATAGATTTCTCGTCCAATGTGAATGTAAACGCAAATAAAAAAAATGATGCACCATTAGCATGAAGAATTCGGATTAATCAACCATAATTAACATTTCGACAAATGTAATTTACTCTATAAAATGCTAATTAAAAGTAAGGAGGTCTTATATGCCACTAAGGTCTCCTTGTTATAATACCTACTTTAGAGGTAAATATTAAGAAGTTTTACCTACTTTACCTGTGGCCTTTGCTTTACAAAGAGTATTGTAGTATTTACCTAACCTTGCAAAAGTCCACTTATTTTTCCAGCGTTTAACCCATACCTACTTGTTGAAAATCGATAATGATGCAAAGTTCTAAGGCTTTACTGACTAAGGCTAATGAATAACCTTTATCATACCTATTAATCGAACCTTAAAGTATATTAAGTACTCATGTTATAGAAATCTATTTAAATATAAAAAATACAACGAAAAATAATTACATACTGACTCGCAATAGTTTCAAATTAATATTTTAAAAAAATACTGATTTATAACTGCAATTTCCGTATCTATCCGGTTTATGTTAGCACATTATTAGCAAACTGCGTTATTAATAAAGTTTTAAGTCTTTAGGTATTTAGGATTCTGTGTATATGCTTTAAAATAATATTATTATTTGACACGAGCGTGCGAAATCCTTTTAGTAATCATCGTTCAAGTCAGAAACACACTTTGGTTTATTCAGTGAAGTCTGCGTCTCACGCCCTCTGTAGGCGGACGTGAGTTTGTCCTCACTTTGACTGTTATATGAAGAACTTTAATAATAAAAGGATTAATAACGCCATAATAATCTAAGGATTTAGCCGTGAGTAGATTTATTAATTATTTAATGAGAACTATTTATTCATAAATTTATAAAGTGTATATCAACTACATAATATAGGTAAAAATAATACTTATACATCCTATCATTGTATAATACAATATTTAATTATTGTTTTATGTAGTAGGTATGCACAGAAATTCATACATTTACCTAATACTTTAACATAATTTATCACTAACGGATTTAATGAGTCCTATTTTTAGTAGGTAGGTAATTGACCTCAAGATGACATCTAATAAGAGATATTAAAAACTATATACATATTATGTTGTTAAGTAATTTGAAGCCAAATAAGCTACTAGTAAATATTATAATTGAGACTTAAAATTGAATAAATAATTAAAAACTTAAAATTAATGAACAATTTTAAAATTTATTAAGCAATTAAATAAGACAATAGATGTATTTGTAATATAAAATATATTGTAATGTAAAAATAGCATCGGTGACTATCTTACATTGTAAATAATTGAAAAATCTTAATTACAAAAGAAGTTAATGCTTAAGCAATAAATTTTAACCATTAATTGTTAATTATTTTCTTAAAATACCTACATAATAAACATTTATTTATTTCATTTAAGTGAAAAATATGTAAAATATCTACTGACACACCATAAAACACTTAGATAAAATATCTCATTACATTTTATCAATATCATGTTTGACGAATCCAATGCCTACCTGTCTCCAAAATTCCTTTAAAAACATTTAGGTATATATAATTTTATTATGATATAAGTGCATCGTTATTGTATTATAAACAATTTGAATTTAAATGGTGAAAAGGCAAAGATTTAGAATTGTGCCGTCTAATAGAAATTTGTTGTGTACCAGATGATCGCAAAATAGAAAGCCGGTACATAATGGAGAAATGATGCCGCGCTTGCTAGGTACCTACGGGCAAGGAGTGCAATCCACGGAGTACCGTTAACTTACTCTTTTTACATTCTTGTATCGCAATGACGAATAATGAATTGTCAATGTGATTCGGATTATTGTTATAGTATTAATCCCTACTAATATTATAAATGTGAATGAAAGTTTGTTTATTACACTTTTGCGCTACTGAACCGGTTTTGATGATATTTGGGACATCGATAGACTAGACTGCGAAAAGTATAAATAAACATAAAAAAAATCCCGAAAATATCTATGGTTCTCGCGGGATTTGTGAAAAACTACCAATAGTAGGTTTAGTTTGTCATAGCAATCTTCCTCGATATAAGATTCATATAATATGTTGGGAACGGGAACGAAAGCGGGAACCGGAACTAGAAAAGGACATGAGATAATTTTCAATTCCAAACTTGCTTATTATTTTTTAAAGCCCTTTATCTACGCGGACGAAGTCGCGGGCATCGGCTAGTAACTTATTTAATTCATTCATCAAAAATTATTTATTATTGTACAATGACAAATATGCAATTTTACATCATCTCGATGTTTCCTGATGTATGATTGTGATGTGAGGCCTTGAATTTTATCAAATATTATAATTGTGATGTTTTTGCAGAGTTAAATTTGCAGAATAAATGGCCATATTTTTAATTTGACTTGGGAATTTTGATTTTAATACAACCATGCACGTCATCCGGAAAGAGAATCTTGAAAGACCAGTGGGAGGCTCCCTTGCACAAGATGCCGGCTAGCTAGATGGATGGATACCACAACGTCACCAATTCCTGCCGTGAAGTAGTAATGTGTAAGCATTATTGTGTTTCGGCCATGAAGGGCGTTGTAGCTAGTGAAATTACTAGGCAAATGAGACTTAACATCTTATGCCTCAAGGTGACGAGCGCAGTTGTAGTGCCGTTCAGAATTTTTGGGGTTTTTCAAGAATCCTCAGCGGCACTGCATTGTAATGGGCAGGGCATATCAATTACAATCAGCTGAACATCCTGCTCGTCTCGTCCCTTATTTTAATTAAAAAAAAGAAAGAGGGGGACAATTAATGACAATTTCGGACAATTTCAATAAAAGTAAGAATTTAATAATACAAAACCAACGCAAATAGCTTGATGATAATAAAAGTAGAACCTCCTTCAACGTGATTCCGAAAAACATGCTTACGGAATGATAGACAGACAAACGGGGAGGAGAGAAAACATGCATACATATAACAAACAGGCAAGACAATCAAACAGCAAAATTATCCATCGCTTATTTCGATGTCTTGCTTAATTTATAGGTACTTTAGTAAGAGATGGCGTTCTAACAGCCGTTTTCAATAACCTTAGTTTAACTTACTAACGGCAGTTCCCAATATACTATCTACAGATAGAGATAAATAGTTATTTATCTCTAGATTATAGAAGATTATTAGAAGGTAGTTACCTTCTACTGTCAGTAATTAGCTGTCAATAATCTGCAGCTGTCCCAATATACTCGATAAATCATTCTTATCGCCTTATATTGGGACGCGTGAATTGCAATTTCCATACAAAATTCTATCGCTGCAAGCTATACGCTGTCCCATTGGCGTGTACGGATAAGGTGAGTTACCGTCGATAAATTTATTGGAACAGAAAAGTCAACGATAGCTACGATTTTTATCTCAAGTAAGAGATAGACTGAATATTGGGAACGGCCGTAAGGGTAGAAAAATCTATCCTTATACATTTATTTACATTTCAAAAACTTACCGACAGTTAGCGTTGGATTATAACTATTAACAAACTATATTGGACATAAATATGGATAGATAAGATCTTGTCATTAAACGGTGATAGCAATCTATCCGTAACTAGAGATACGTTATAGAAAACGGCCCTAAGTCAGATCAGTAATGAACTCATCTGAGACTTGTTTCTGAATGACAGTCATAAAATAAGTGATAACTCGGCCATGTCTGCGAAACGACTCCGGTGTATTCATGAATGCAAATGGCGACCTAAATTTTTGAACTTGCTGTGGAATCGGTTACAAATTACATCTTTTGACTGTAGGTAGAATGTAGATATTAAAATTTAATTTCTAATTTAATTAAGATATTAAAATATGAAGACAGTATAAAGAATTAAGGCAGAAATGGACCCACATAATTTAAAAATTAGCGTAGCCTCCTACATAAGCAAGTTGATAAAAGGCATAAAAGGCATTTATTTTCTCAAAATTGATTCCTTTAGATTTCTTTTTGATGTAATTTCTAATATACTGGATACTACTACCGCTTCGGAAACAAATGGTGCTCTGAGAAAGAAGAAGCGGCGCAAGAAACTCTCCCAGCATTCTTTTTTTGCGCTCCTTTCAATAAAAATATACAATATTGTACAGTTATTTCTATCGCTATAAAATAATCTGTCCGATCATTTAGATATTCAGCTGTGGAGTAAGAGAGAACAGTGATTGGGACTTTATTATAGAAGGGTATACATTTAATCTTAAAGCTATTATGTATTTTATGAAGCCTACTAGAATAAGTTACAAGCAATCTCTTATTTCAAGTGTTATAATAATGAAAATCACTATTAAGAGCAAAGAGGTGACGACTTTTGTGAACGTTTATTAAATTTTCATGTCATAATATTTATTTCTTTAAAATTTTATTTGAGAGACTGTCTATAACCAAGCTGATATATAGCAGGAACAGCTCTCTTTTGCTTTAGATATTATAAATTATAATTCGGTTATTAGTTAGAATTATTAATTAGAATTATAATTAATATATTATAAAAAATATTGAAATTGTAGGTTATGGGAGTCAAAACAATGATATTTAAAAGTAATTATAGATATTATGTTACCTAACAACATTCGGTGTTTGTAAATGATACACTTACGCACACATGAATAATTTAACATTGCAATAGCACACTACATTACGATTACACGTCAAAGAAGGATAGTAAATGCAACTATCGCAAGCGAAAAAGAGATGAATCTAATTTGCTAATTGCTTCGTATTTGAAACGAAAAAATACAGAATAATTCATCAGATATGATTTTTACCGTACACGGTCATTTATGCCTAAAATACGATTCATAAAATTTCGAAATTAGGTAAATAAAGTGTCATTGTTTTTATAAAAAAATAATTTAATATTGATTAAAATATATAGCCACATTGGTGATATCAGTATTTGTACATAAAATAATAATAAAGAAGAAAATGATCAATTGATTCTTCTGCAGTTAGCAAAGGATATACCGAAAGGGACAGTTTTACTAAAAAAACACCTGCGTAAGCAAATAGCACTCACTGTCTTCGTCCGTTACCTACCCTCAAACTTGTTTTTGTAGTTTGATAGTTCAGCTACATAGATACGCACTTGTTTATTAAAAATTATTACATTTCGTATTACATTCACTGCAACAACGCATTTTTTACATCATTTCCAAAAATATACTACCTCGATCATCCCGCAACAGACAGCATCAATATTTCATCATTTCTGTACGTTTATCTACGTTCGCACTCGAGACTCGAGTTGCGTTGCGGCGTTCGGCTTGGATCGGCTTTGCGGCGTTCGGCTTGGATCGGCTT
>CATIXQ010000015.1:13440035-13474024 GCA_949711755.1 Leptidea juvernica | reverse complement strand
GGCGTTCGGCTTGGATCGGCTTTGCGGCGTTCGGCTTGGATCGGCTTGGCAGCGATCGGCGATGTCATGGCGTCATATTTATTTTGTTAGAGAAATAATGAAATCAATTAAAATGTTATAATTCATGATTTACTTATACTTGTGGTATGTAATTCTATGAATTTTTTTATCTTCGTAATTAGTGCATCTTCCCTTAACACAAGACGGCATTTTAATGTTGTACCCTTAGAATAATAACGCTGTTGTACCTATATCAAATTGTAAGCAATTCTGTCAACAACAAACGCGTGCGTACCGTTTTCGAATCGAGAGAGCGACTACGATCAAAGGGGCCAATTGCCTCCATTTAAGCGATTCGTTTTCGGTGCGCTAGTGACACATATATATATATATATATATATATACCTCTTTTAATACTATAATTTCATTGAGTCAAAGGAAAGAAAATATTAATTTAAAGTTGGTTGTTAGTAACCGTGACGTTCTATACATATAGACAATTCACTTCATACAAAATCAAAGCCGAAATATGGCACATGCCACCAATGACATGATAATAACCATTGACTGCTATGTCTATACATTTCTGCGTTTACTCCAGTTGTTAAAAATATTATTGGTCAATAGGCAGCAATGTAAGCACTTTCAGTTTCAACTGCGTTTTTTGAAGTTAGAACCCGATTTGGACAGTGACGTCAGTGGAGTAGCAGTTAGGTATTTTTTTTAAATCCAGACGAAAAAGAGGGTTGATATAAGTCTCAGTCACGTTCGTCAGCCTGTCCCTATTTTCCGATCACGATCGGTTCAGTCGGAGGTTTTTTACGTTTTTAATCATAAATCACACTCATATTATAAAGGGGTAAGTTTGTATGTTTATTTATGGGCTTGTATTTATATTTTTTACTTTCTTTACGTCCTAAAGAGATTTGGATTTAATAAGTTCAGGTAACCTTTAATGAGAGAAACTAATACTCAAATATAATATTTTTACATAAAATAATTAGATAAACTGGTTATTTGAATGTTAAGTTTAAGCGGTCATCAATATATTATATTTGTTTGACAGCTTTTGTTAAATATTTAATGTGGTTAAATCCAAAAAACTTAAATCCTTTAGTGGTGAAATATAAATATGCTTATTTGGTTCGTAAATTTCTTCACATCTCAATCTCAATCTCATCTCAAACTGGCGCCAATTCTCTTTCATTATCTCTTGTATGGGAAAGCTGAAATATTAGCTTTTACATATTTGCCATGTAAATAAGTATCAATTATCACTAGGTAACGATACTTCCATAATAATGTGTAAATAGCACTAGTATGTAATTTTGTAATGCAGCAATGAACTTAAGCACATTGTAATTTTATTACAGACAGTTAGAAATTCTACCACAAATCGCACCCTTACTGTAAGTCGTCGAGTCGTTCCATTGATCTTCATCATATTCAACTACGACAATTACTTGTCCATAACGACGTTACGGTAGGTGATTCACATATCCGGATAGCATAAAAAAGATTCGGCCTAGTATAGTTAATTTGCTCCTAAGAATTGAAGACTGCCGTTACTTTGTTATCTGTCCCATTCTGACAAGCCAGTCTTGTCTGGGGACTTGTCAATAATATTGTACCATATTTAATGAAAAAATCACGGATGGGTATAAAAATAAGGACTCCGTGTCACCTTCTATAACAGTGAGGCACCAAAACAAGCCGGTAAACGTGTAAATACATAGCCCCACGCATACACTTACACTAATACAAGCCGCTCGGTCGCCATTATGAGATTTGCCATCGTCTGTGACAGATCAGTTTGCGTCGCAATAAAATATTTTAAAAATGCCGTCGTGCGTTGTGAAAAAGTGTAAAAACAATAATATAAAAGTATTTGTGGATATATGATTATTTAAGGGAGAAAAAAATTGTGTAACTGGTATACCCCGTAACCGCACACACACTAGCATAAAGGTGCTTCACTTGCTAATATCACGGCGCGGAGTCCTTCTTTTTTTACTAGTCCGTGGAAGAAATATTCGTTGTATTAAATTACTTCCGCTTTTTGCATATCAATCATAAATAAATAAAATAACCTTACCGATGATAAGTCACACTATCTTTTATTAGAGTCGTTAATGTATTATTTATGCACTTTTTATAGCACACTTAGGCTTGTAGATTGACACACAGTTGAGTTGACACACGACTAAGGAGAAAAGTGTGCTTACATTGTCTTTAAGCACACTTTTGCCATTCCGTTATTAGACTGCGAATGATATGTCCATATGTATAGAACGTCATAGACAAAAGTTGTTGTGCAAAAGCGTAACGCTATTCTCTTTCAGTAGGTCCCAAAATACATGCAAGCTGGCCATTCTCCTTCAATAGCTTGAAATATTCGATTCGCGACGAAAACTTCAATTTTTAAGTTCTTTCCAGAACACACAAGCACAAATCATACAAGTAGTATGGGAATGATTTGTGCGATTTTTCGACTATTATATAAACAGTTCACATTGATTGACTTATTGCGTACCGAGTAACTCCCAATATTAGTATATATCTAGTCTACAGATAGAGATATATAACTAACTTATACGGTCAGTATTTAGCTGTCAATGATCTGAAGCTGTCCCAATATACCCGGCAAAAAGTCATTCTTATTGCCTTATATTGGAACGCGTGAATTGCAATTTACACACAAACTTCTATCGCTGGTAAGCTATACGTCGTGCCATTGACAGACAGTGTGTACGGATAAGGTGAGATACAGTCGATAATCTTGTGGGGGGCCTACCAACACTGCGTCTTGCGGTACGCGGTCGCCATTCTAGAACTTTACTGCCCCAACAATAATTGAATTATATACTAAACAATAATTGTATTCTAAATTCGAAGCTTCTATGTCTTCTAAAAGTGCCTTAGAGCTTTGATGATCGGTCAGTGAGTGACAAAATTAAGAAACTTTGATTAGGCATTCAGGCTTCTAGTTTTTTCCACTACGAAGTTGAAGAGGCCTGAACTGCTTCGAGAATAGAATGGTACGGCCATGCCGCTTGTTTTTGCTCGACTTAGCGGTGATAATTCCATTTTAGAATATTTTAAAATAAAGTATTTTTTTTTTAAAACTAATAGATGTGTAACGACACAATATATGAGAAAAATCTGCCGCATTGCCTAATACTCAGAATGGATCATTGGTTCGGTTTTCTATAGTATATATAATAAACTATATAATTTACTAGTGGGAGGCTCCTTTGCACAGGATGCCTGCTAAATTATGGGTACCACAACGGCACCTATTTCGTGAAGCAGTAATGTCTCAAGGTGACGAGGGCAGATGTAGTGCCACTCAGAATTTTTGAGTTTTCAATAATCCTGAGTGGCACTGCATTGTAACGTATCAATTACCATCAGCTGTACATCCTGCTGGTCTCGTTCCTTAATAATATAAAAAAACGAATAATAATTCGTGACAAGCAATACGAAGTCATTTTCTCTTTGCCGCTAGCTCTATAGATGACAGATACAGAAACAGCGTAGGTAATAAAAACAGTCACTAAAACCTCACGACACTGCTTGCAAACAATGCTCGACTTTCTCCCACAGTAACGGCTATCAAAATTACGTAGAATACTAGTTCAGTCCTCGTGCACATAGCTTTTCTTTTCTTGTACAAACTTTTACAAAATAAAACACCTGCCAATCAAGTTGCATAAGTCTGCGTATTGAACTAAAGGCTTAGGCACTGGGCTACAGGTTCGATTATGCTTAGAAAATTGCTTATTTTATAAAGGCGACACTAAATGCCAGCGACCTTGAGCGATATGAGTTCACGGCTGCCGACCCGCCATCTATGTAACAAAGCCAATATTTTCAAAATTCTTGGGTGGAAAACAGTTTATATGCTTACAATCCTCGTTATTCACTACTTATCTGAATAAATGAACCCTTCACAAAAAGTAAAAGCTATAAGAATAACTTTTCTGAGAGAAGTACCAAAAAAATGCGTCACGCCATGCCAAATAACTTGTTTAACTTCAAAGAAAAGTGGTAGTTCAAAAAGGCTCGGCAGTGTTAACTATAACCAACAGCAAGCATTAGTGTTCATAGCTCGAAATGCTTTACTTTCACCACAAAACTTGTCTAAAAACACCATGTTTGCGTGTTTTCTGCTTACTCTTCGCCTTAAGAAAATCCATGGCTCGGTCAATCTCACCGATAGCTTACCGACTATATATATATACAGGATGTTAAACATTTCTAATAAATAAAGTAAAGCGTGCTATGAATCATCAATCACAAATTGACTTAGAAAATGATGTATCGGCACTAGTCGGAATTTATTACTTAAACATTCTGATTAAGTATCCGATACATACGCAGTATTTATTTAATTTTGGACTGAAATATTCTTTAGCACTTTTTTTTGTAAATCATGATTGGGACTTAGCTGTCACGCTTGGCTATTTACCTAACGCAAGTAAGGTAAGAAAGCGCGGTCTGTCAGGGCAAAAATAACATTATACACAAATAAAATTTGAAAAACACTGTTTTATGAACGATGCGGGATTCGAACCCACGACCTCCGGCGTTCCGAGCCGGTGCTCTAACCAACTGAGCTAACCGTTCGAGTACCGCCGTGTTATAAAATTCTGTTTGCTTTGTTCAACTCTCAGGTTATGGCTTCGGTCGTGGGTTGAGGTCGTGGGTTCGAATCCCGCATCGTTCATAAAATTTTGTTTTTCAAATTTTATTTGTGTATTAATCCTAGAAGTGAGGGTTATCACTTTAAAAACATGACATATTGTTTAGAATAACATTATAGTTTGATTCGAAATGGTAAATGAAATCAAATCAAGTGGTCGATGGCTATTTTCGTTGTTCATTGATGGATATCAACGCGGGTGCCTCATCAGTGGTCGTAGGTATACATCAACGGACAGCTGGTAAATTGTAGATATACTGTTTAGTTTTGATGCTCTGGTACCTGGTATCGTATCTAAACTCACTCTATGAAGAAGTTATAGTACCAATAATTTATATTATATTAAATTTTAGATACGGACAGTTTTATGTTAGTCCAGGTAGGTTACCTCCTTATTTGCACGGGTTCTAGAATGGATCCTTTTTTAACTCTACGTGTACTGTGCGCCTATTTTTTCCTGAAAACAGTTCGAACTTCGAGCCCTTTTCAGCCTAGACTTTAAAGTCATCCAAGCTGGTCCGGTGCTATTTATTCAATCAAATATTGAAATTTTTCACAGGTGTAAGTTTTTAAAGGTATGTGTAGGTCTCCTCGCGATGTTTCCTTCACTTCACAGTACGATCGTTAATATGAATTTAAACATACATTTGAATTTGTATAAATTGAATAAATTGTTATGTGGCTCGTATTGAACCGGCGGTTGCGACTTAACCACACTAGCCTTTGACCCACAGACGCTCGACGATAACATACAAAAAAAAATCACAAAAAAACAAAACACGCACATCTATCAGCCTATACAGGGTGTTACAAAACTACCCGTAAAGCCGATAGGATGTCAAATGGGGTCTTCAATCGAGTCCATTCACAATACTTAAGAACCGAAGTATCGCTGTATAACATACCCCAAAAAAATAAAAAATATTATTATTTTTACTGATGTGCAAACCCTATTTCAGTAAAATTAAAGGGAACTACGCAGAATATGCCTACATTTCTACCTAATTCGTGGAACGGCGAAAATTTTAAAAGAATTAGGTGAGGTCGAAACAACCGAAAACAACCACTTTTTCATCAATGTGTGCTCCGCATTGCTCAATACACAACCTAGCTCGTCGGGATATGTCTTGTGTGGTATTTCGCACCATCGTCGGTGTAATTGGTGCGACAACCCATCCAACACGCTGTTCCATCTCTGCAACCGTTGGGCAATCGGAAAAATACACTCTGTCCTTCACATAACCATTTTTTCCAACTTGAAATTTTTTGAAGCCAGTACTTGAGTATAATGACATCCTTGTATTGAGCTAGCAAACATTTATGAATGAAAAATATAAAAACTATTAAAGTAGACCATTATTAGGTGAAATAGGTACGTAGTTTCCCTGACATGACAGCTTACGAGGGTTGACAAAATTTTTGGCTTTGATAATCTTAATATATATAAATTACGTGACACGTTGTTTGTCCGTGATGGACTCCTAAACTAATGAACAGATTTTAATCGCGATTACTCCATGGAGTGCCGTTTGGTCCAACTTGAGAGATAGGATAGTTTTTATTTCGATTTGGGACCCATAATTTTTCTTATATTCAACATTTGTTTTGTATGGACATATTTTCTATGAGAGAATTTAGTGACACACGGTTTGACAGTTCCGCTGTGAAACAGCGTGAAACAGGAGCATTTTTTACAAAATAATTCTTGATGTTTTGAAATATTATTGGCAAATTCCTATAAAACAGTATTTTTTTATTATCTACAGGACAACGTTTGTCGGGGCAGCTAGTTAATTATATTCTTTACGGCGTATTTTGTAACACGTTGTATATCTGACATTAGAAAACCTTGCCGAAACGAAATCTTACCAAGTATTGTTGATAGAGGTAAATTTCCTTTGAGTTAGATTGCAGAAATTGTAAACATGTATGAAGGTACAACATCGACCTGCGGACACGAAATAGCGGATAGTGTTCCGGCTTTGAAGCAAGTATTTTGTAAAGTACACAAGACATGTGGTGCAACGATGCCTGGCCGACTCCTAGCTAACAGTTCGTGCAATTTCCACATCGCGTGCTGAATTAGAGTCACCTTGCTACAGTCTGAGGCATAACTACTACAAACTTGTTTTTCCTATAGAAAGGAAGTTGGAATATTGCTAATGTACTTAAACTCTGCATTGCTAAAGTATCGTTTATGCTGTATTATCTTTATTAGTCGTTGTATTCTAACCAAATTGAAGATAAAAATAATAAAAGGAAAATAAAGTGCTTCACAAAATCTTTTCAGTAAGCGTTTCAATATCTTATTTCGATAACATAAGTACCTACTTACGTAAACTAACTAGCTACGTAACAATAAAGTAAGCGATGCAAATTATTTTTCAAATCCCGCTAAGAAACTTGAAAAATTTCGAAAATTCGGGATGTTATGGATTTTACCCCGTTTTTCGAAAATCGAGTTTTCATTATATCTCGACGTTTTAAGGTCCCGTGAAGCTTCCCAGACTTCCCGCGATGGTGTCCGTACATCTGTATGTATGTGTGTGTGAGTGTTTGTGTATGTATGGATGTATGTAAACTACTTTTGAACGACTCGACCGATTTCATCGCGGTTGGCGCCATTCGAAAGGGCTTGACCAAACTTTAATTTTGAATACATTTCGGACTGATTCGGATAAGTAGATTTTAAGAAATCTCAAGAAAATTACGAAAAAAAAATTGTTTCATACGTGGTTTAGTTTTTGGATTCCAAAATTTAATCGGCTCTTAACAGCAAAGAACCACCTCGATCGCCACCAAACCGGTCAAAATCGGTTGATTTGTCCGTGAGTTATCGATAATTCTTTATAAGGCTCAAAAAACTGCGTCGAATGCCGTCAACAACGTGAAAATCGGTTCGTTCATTCAAAAGTTATTGCCGTTTGAAAATTAAAAAAATCGTATTTTATTAAACTTTTACCAGACTTTTGACCTCGAAGAGTTCATAACAACACAAATGATATTTTTGAGCTCGAAGCTCAAAATCGTCATAAGTCCAATATGAAGCATTTAGGTATGGAATTACCCGGAAGTTGAAGATGGCTTTTAGGATCAACCGTTTTCAATTTTTTTTTATTCTGATCGTCGTCTGTAGGTATCCAACTGCCACTACTTCTTATTACCACCCCGCTGGATTTTATTTTTTTATACAAATAAGGACGAGACAAGCCGGACGTTCACATTAAACTTTTATGTGCGCATGTGCCTATTTAAATTTACCGGCGCCTAGTTCTGCCGTGAAGCAGTAATCTGTAAGCATTACTGTGTTTCGGTCGGAAGGGCGCCGTAGCTAGTGAAATTACTGGGCAAATGAGACTTGACATCTTATGTCTCAAGGTGACGTGCGCAGTTGTAGGTGCCGCTCAGAATTTTTGGGGTCTTTCAAGAATCCTGTGCGGCACTGCATTGTAATGGGCACAGCGTAACAATTATACGTACCATCAGCTGAACGTCGTCGTGTTCGTCTCGTCCCTTATTTTCATAAAATAAAAAGATTACTTATCAGCGGATAAAAATATGCTTTGCTTAAAGGCTGGAATAGTTCTTCAAGTATAAGACCATAATATGCAATTAGCGTCATTTTTAAATGCAACTTATCTAAAAATATCTCCGAATATGTCAAAATGATTTGTTTATATTTTATTAATATATATTAATAATTCCCATGTCCGTATATAAAACATAACTATATATATTATCGAGTAAAGATCAAAGTTGCTATTTAGGAACGATCGCGGAAACTTACGATGATTTCGCCTCTCCAATGGAAAATAGCTGTTTTTAACTGGCTTGGTTGACAATTATGTACTATGTTTAACGAAATGCTATAAGTTCTTGAATGAATGAATGAATAAGCCTTTATTTCAAACAATGTTAATATTAGTACAATATATATTTAATCTAAGTATTAATCTAATCTAAGTAATATTCTAATCTAAGTAATATTCTAAGTTAAGTAATAATCTAATCTAATTTGTTGTTTGTGATTGTGATTGTATTTTGTGATTGTATTGTTTGCTGATGATACTTCACTTATTTTTTAAGTGAAGCGACGTGCGGATATTGATGACGAGGTAAGCAATGCACTCTCAAAGATAGTGCTTTGGTTTGAGACGAATAATCTGCACTTAAACAGTAAAAAAACAAAGTGTTTACGGTTCATTACACCAAACACAGCGGAGGTACAAACCAACGTACTTATAAATGACCAGAGATTGGAACTTGTGGACACTACGGTCTTCTTGGGTATCACGTTAGATAAAAAGCTTCAGTGGGGTCCACATATTACCCATCTAGCAGATAGACTCAGCTCTGCGGCATATGCAGTTAGAAAGATTAGAGATTACACGAATGTTGCGACCGCTAGATTAGTGTACTTTAGTTATTTTCACAGCATCATGACGTACGGTATATTACTATGGGGTCATGCTGCTGACATTGATATAGTGTTTGCACTGCAAAAGAGAGCTGTTCGTGCTATATATCAGCTTGGTTATGGACAGTCTCTCAAAGAAAAATTTAAAGAAATAAATATTATGACTGTTCATTGTCAGTACATTTATGAAAATTTAATATATGTTTACAAAAATCGTCACCTTTTTGCTCTTAATAGTGATTTTCATTATTATAACACTAGAAATAAGGGATTGCTTGTAACTTATTCTAGTAGGCTTCATAAGATACATAATAGCTTTAAGGGTAAATGTATACACTTCTACAATAAAGTCCCAGCCATTGTTCAGGCATTATCTATAAATAAATTTAAATGTTTTATAAAAAAAATGGCTCTGTCGTAAATCCTATTACTCCACTGCTGAATATCTAAATGATCGGACAGCCTGGGACTAGATTGTGATTATTTTATAGCGATAGAAATGACTGCACAATATTGTATATTTTTATACAAAAGAGCGCAAAAAAAAGAATGCTGGGAGAGTTTCTTGCGCCGCTTCTTCTTTCTCAGAGCGCCATTTGTTTCCGAAGCGGTAGTAGTATCTAGTAGTATAAGAAATGACATCAAAAAAAATTCTAAAGGAATCAATTTTGTGATATTATTCAAATGATTTGAGTTTTCTTTAGTGTTAATTCCGCCAATATTTGTCTTTAAACAATTCGACAAGTGTTTCGCTTCTACACGAGGCATCCTCAGAACGTGTTGTCTCGCCAAAATCTGGCACGAGACAAGTGATATTATTAATCTTCTACATCGTTCGCTTGTCTTCCGACACAGGCCTCCTCCAGAATTTTCCATTGTGATTTGTCCAGAGCAGATCGTCTCCAAGTTGGTCCAGTCACTTTTTTAAAATCAACTTCCCATCTAATGGGTTACCTTCCTTGATTCCTTTTCCCTTGTTGTGGATACCAATCTATAATATTTTTTGTCCATTTTTCTATATTGCTTCTCAAGGTGTGTTCTGCCCATCGCCATTTTAATCCTTTTATAGTTCTATAAGTTCTTAGTTAAGTATTAATTTCTCGTTACGTTAATTAACATAACTTTTGTTAATTTAGCTACTAAATTTGCTTTTGTTAATAATATTTAGCATGACATCACCAAATGGCCCTACGGAAGACCAGCGTTGGTTTTAACACCAGCAAACATGCTGAGTTGGAACCATTTTTGTGACGTATAGATGGTATTCTTTCAGATTTTGTTTGTTTATTGTTTGTCTCCTTTATAAGTTTTATTTTAAGTTATTTGTATATTTATGTGTACTATACGTACCAAATAAACATTTTTCTTTTTCATTTCACTGCTATATTAAAACAACAAAAAGGTATTTTTAAGGAAGAGAAGGACAAACGAGGGTATGGGTAACCTGGGAGTCTACTCTCTTTCTCCGAAACGAAACTTCGTAAACGAACGAAATTTAAACGAAGTTTCGATAGTGTCCCTACTCTATGTTCGGACACATCGACGATGTTCGGAGCCATAGACAATATTCGTGAACGAATGGTGAACGATTGGAATGAACATTATTTTAAACCAGCTAATTTGAAGAGTTTTTTTTTCATGCCAACGTTGGGTAGTAACTAATGACAACCAAAAATATCTGCTTTACAGACGCAATGTAAACATGTCAAATTTGTACTTCAGAAGGTCAAAAACGAAGTTTCGAATGTTTCATACTACGGTTCCATTCGTTTCGAAGTTTCGTCCCGAACGTCATTGCTTGACATTTCGAATTTCTAAACCTACTCTAAATCATTTACGTTCCGAACGAAAATATGAAGATGACAGCTGTTTGTTTGGAATTTTAACGTCAATTTGACGAAATCAAAGATGTTTTTCAAGAATGATTTTCGTTTGTGTGTATTTTGTTGCAAATTGGCTAGAAATGGTTTCAAGAATGCTATTAATCGAGGCTGCTCTACGTGAAGAACATTAAGAACATAGAAGAGACCGACGCCGCTTATGCAATCAATTTAATATTAGTGAAATTCCCTACTACTGAAATTATCTACAAACTCTTAGTTTGTAGAAAATTACAAAATAAAATAAATGTTATATAAGTTATGTATATGGGGTGGTATTAATATTCCCGAGTTCACAGAGAATGAACTCCAATGTGAAAGAAGCAGGCAGGTTCCCTTTTAATCAGCTCCATCTTCACGTCAAGCTACAGGCAGGTCTGCTAAGAGCATGAAATGCATTAGTATAACTGTTAGAAAGGATAAAGATATATATTGAAATGGTTTCACATTTCAAGGCAATTTGCAACAAAATATACACAAACATTTTTGTTTCGTCAAATTGACGTTAAATTTCCGAACAAACAGCTGTCATCTTCATAATATTCGTTCGGAACGTAAATGAATTAGAGAAGGTTTATAAATTCGAAATGTCAAGCAATGACGTACGGGACGAAACTTTGAAACGAATGTTGTAGAAAACATACGAAACTTCAATCGAAACTTCGTTTTTCGATGAATTAGAGTAGATCTACTGATCGCTTAATGATCACCGCCTCCCACATTTACTTGCAAATCCAGAGGAATCACAGGAGCGTTGCCGGCCTATGCCGGAATACGCGCTTTTTCGAAGGAATCGTCACGGGAAAAACCGCACGAGGAAGCTCATTCCATAGTTTGTTTGTACGTGGAAGAAAACTTGGTTCCTTTAAAACCGAACTGCGGAAGAACCACAGTCATTCAGATGGTGGTGATGATATCGTAGTTTATGACGTGTCGTGCGAGGGTGGAATTGGCGGTAGAAATCAAGTTAAACAGCTCTTCGGAACAGTCTTCCTGAAAAATAAAGTAGGAGACACACAATGAACCGACGTCTCTACGGAACGCCAAGTGATCGAGCCGTTCTCAGAGCACTGGGTCCCGACAATTCGAGTTACTCTGCGTCACACGTGGTCAAATGGATCGAGCAGAAGTATCTCCCAGTGTGCGCCAGACCAGAGATCCCCGACAATACGAGCTATATGGGCTGGCTTGAAGTATTGTTAACTAATGAAGTAATGCTATCAAGCTATGGAGGAATAGGATTTACGACAGAGCCATTTTTTAATAAAACATTTAAATGAATTTGTAGATAATGCCTGAACAGTGGCCGGGACTTTATCACAAAGGTGTATATATTTATCCTTAAAGCTAATATGTATCTTATTAGTCACTTAATGTTTATTTAATCGACTGGAACCACAGAATGGGTGAAGGCCTCCTGCAGCCTATATACCTTATTTTGGAGTAACTCCTTAAGTTTCGATTTTCATATATATGGCGCCCGGTATGAGAAAAATATGGAGAGTAAAACCTACTCATCAAATGGGATCATTTCTCGCGCACCTTTCACTTTTCAGTTGGCGTGACAGTCTAGACGCTCGGTCCGTATATTAAGTTGTATTGCAGTGATAAGGATAGCAAACATCATTTTTCTTTTCTTATATTTTGAAACTTTATTATATTATTGAAATTGATTTATTATTATACTTTCATAAATTTAAGTGAAAATTCTTTAAATTATGGAAGAAAGTGGTATAAATAATAGTGCCGGAAAATCTGATAAGCACGTGGGTACTAAGTTACAATTCATACATTAATATGACATGTATTGTATATATAAACATGTGTATTTGTATTTATTAAATATTGATTTATCAATATAGTTCATACAAATTTATATGAGCTATGCACATAATTAATAAGCTTCTGCTGTATGTCTGTTTGTAACCGACTCCATTGGACTTGATTTTGTTTAGTACCTGTTCAAAGACAATCGTTCTTGAGGAGTAAACTCCACTCGTGCGTCGGAGCTGACACACACACTTTTTTTGCTTTAAGTAAATATGTCTCAATATAACAAATATTAATTTATATATATAAAAATGAATTGCTGTTCGTTAGTCTCGCTAAAACTCGAGAACGGCTGGACCGATTTGGCTTATTTTGGTGTTGAATTATTTGTGGATGTCCAGAGAAGGTTTAAAAGGTGAATAAATATGAAAATTCTCGGAAAAAAATTAATATAAACAAAAATTATGTTATTCCTTTGATGTGTCCCCCGTCGTTCAGAAAACAAATTGAAAGAATAATTTAAAATAAATAACTAATTAGATTTTATACATCTTTCTTCCTAAATGATACTAAGCACTTCTTGGCCAACCTTCAGAAATATAACAGCTGTGAACCGATGATATTTATTTTGCACAACCGTAAATGATTAGCTTAGACAATTATAAAATTACTATATAACCTAAATATTATATAGTCTGAGAATCGGTCGTCATCTATTTTTTATACCCCAAAAATTTTATTTATTAATTTTCTTATTACTTTATATGGCAATACAACGTTTGCTGAGTCAACTAGTCTTGTAATAAATATCAAACAACATTACAAGTAGGTATTACTTAGGTACTGTCAATTGAAAACATACGTGCTGATATATATTTTAACGTTTATTAATTAATTCATTATCACCATTTATCATTAGACGTATCATTTGGACACATTAATAATTACTCAATAATTCAATATCTGTAGTTTTTATCGCGACTAGTCTGTAGCATCACGTTATACAAAGACATTCTTCTCAGTAAATTCACAGACTATATGGATGGTTTTTTGTGATACAAAACGCTTTTGAAGTCCGAAAATAATAATAGTATGGTAACTATATAACTGTGAGTAAACATTCAAAATTCAAATATTTTTTTTTATTACTATTATTGCTGAAGAACACAATTTTAATGAAAACATTGTTTAAATAAAATACTTTTTAAAAGGTTAAAACGGGTGTAAATACAGTTTAATCTAACAACAATCCCTTAAAAAAGTATTCTATTTAATAAAAGAAAATACTAAAAATAAAATTTCAAAACAATACTTTATGAAAGATGCGGGACTCGAACCCACGACCTCTGGCGTTCCGTGCCAGTGCTCTGCCAACTGAGCCAACCGGGTGACGTATCGTCATAAAGTCTTGTATGCTTTGTTCAACTCACAGCCATGAACGTGGATGACGCCACAACCTGAGTCTGACGCCAAAACCCTTCAAAAAAATTTATACTTCTGTAAGTTATAAACTCAATTTGCGCGCAGTTTCTTCTCTCTCAAAGCACCATATGTTTCCGAAGAGGTGGTGGGAGTGTTCGAACTGACATCAAAAAGAATTCTAAATGAAACAATTTTGAGAAAATAAATTCCTCTTTAACCGACTTCAAAAAAAGAGGAGGTGCTCAATTCGATGGTATTTTTTTATGTTTGTTACGTCAGAACTTTCAACTGGGTGAACTGATTTTGATGATTATTTTTTTGTTTGAAAGCTTCCTGTGGGTTGGGACCACCATTGATCTGATTTGGTCCGGATGTGATAGTGGCATCCATGAGAAATAATAGTAACCATAATAGTCTTAAATTTGCATTAAGTATGTGCGCGACAAACGGACGAATATCACGCGAACCGATTTCAATGATTCTTTTTTTATTGGAATTGATGTACTTCAAGCGAAGTTTGATGAGAGTTCGGTGATGTTCTGACTATGGGATCCAAGACAAATTAGCCGAATATTTTATATGCTAACCGGATATTTGAGTCACCTATCGTCACGTCGTTATGGTCAAGTAATTGAATCGAATATGGATACGTAATGATCAATGGAACTCCATAACGACTTACAGTAAGGGTGCGATCTGTGGCAGAATTTCAAACTATCTGTTATCAAATTTCAATATTATGCTAACATTCATTGCTGAATTGCAAAATTTAGTAGGTATAACATATTTAGACAAAATGTCTGAGAGCTTTAAACGAAAATGCTGTCTTTGAGATATAACCAAACAATGTATTATGGAATTGTGTATCTTATATAGGCCTACAGAAAAGTCCTCGATGCCATATGTCTATCTCTTAAGAAAATCATACTATATCAATTTTAATACTTTGAAAAATTGGCAATTATAAAGCGGTAATATATTCTGTTTCCACAAATACGATACATTTTATTACTACATAATAATATTATAATTCAGAAATACGTTTTAGTTTCATTTTTAACTCATAAAATACATAATTTTTTCTATTGACAGAACAGCGTTTGTCGGGTCAGCTAGTTTAAAATATGTAAAGATAGTATTGTGATAGACATATCATTATATAATATACAATAATTACCAAGCAATATGCGTGATAAATTTATATCATCAATAATAAATATAAATTATTATTGTAATACATAATTAAAGCGTACACAGATAACATTTGTCGACCGTTTCGTTGTAGCCCATCTGTGAGTCACAGACGATATGTTACCAATCGTTGTCCATCAATATTTCGGTAAATCTTCCATTTGACTTAACCCCTCAGTTGTGAAGGTGCCTAATATGACGTTTAATATATTTACGCGCGTTGTTTTAGTGATTATAAGTACATGTGTGTATCAAACCTTTGTTTTGGTCGAAATACTATTAAATAATTATCAAATGTTTTCCTCACCGTTACTATCAAAGTGTGTTGATGTCGTGCTGGATTTTGTTTGTGATTTATTTCAATTGTTGGTGACACTATTGTCTGTGAAGGTAATATTCAAATTTATTAAGTTTTTAGTAAAATACAAATAAGCTTAGATAATTGATACGTCTAGACAGAGTCTCTTGCTGTTAGACAACCGATAAAACCAGGAATATTAGTTTAGTGTGCGTGACAAGCTACGTCTTACAATCGCGATTTGTTTTTTTTTCTTCCCACTGTGGCTTCTGTGGAAGACACACCACAGATTTGCCAGTATCACGTTAAAGTAGACTACCAAGCTTTGAGTATGTCTCTCTTAAGTTTAACGGTAATGATCGGTGTTAAGATTATATAAAGTTTTATTTTCTTATAATATCTGAAACAAATAATATACATGCTGTTACAGACTATAAAGGACGTACACAGATAGAATTACTTAAATTATTAATTAATTTGAGTACTTAATGATATTTACAACTTAATCTTATTTATTTTGATATATTTACACAAAATATTTACAAAAGGAGTGTAAACTAGGGAGAGGAGACATTTAATGGAGATTGGACGGGGGACTAGTTCTAAACACAATTTTATTCGACGTTTTCACAGCTGTCATAGTCTATCTAGACGTATAAATGATCTAAGCTAATAACTGTCCATTTCTCCGCTGGTTTGCATGAATTTAATATAAAAGTTTCTTTAAGTTAATAAACGAATGAATTTGTCTATTACTCTATTCACTATAAAAATAACTAATGGAGTTATCAGTTCCGTTCGTATAAAGTTTATCTGTTGTTATAATTATTTCTACATCAGTTTCGAGTTAAACAATCATAATATAATAATGCTACTACACATCAGATAACTAAACAGATTCAATATGCGTATTTGTGTTGAATATAAATTACGATTGTATTATTTTACTACTAAGCAAGGATGTAAGAAAAAATTCAAATTTATTTTAGTATGAAACGTGCAGTGATTTGAGTTTGTTTGAAATAGTAGTAATTGTTACAGTATGGCGATTGACGGCGAAGTATAATCCTGCTAAGTTTGAAAGCGAACAGTTGCTTAAAACGGAGTGGTCTTCTGCTATCTCCGTTTTTTACAAGATTATAGCTGTCATCTGTCAATTTACCAATGACTGCACGCTTCATACAATCCAGTGAATCGCTTTGATCTTAGAGAGTTTCGCTAGGCTGCTCATAAGGTGCGTCAAATGACTACTAATCAAACTTCCGTCTAGAATAGGTACTGAAATTCGCTGCGAGTATATACGTTTGCAATTTTTGAAATGTCTTTTTATGACTAGAACAATTTTACAATAATATTCTATAAAATTTTACTGACTCTTGTTGGTATTGCACAAACTTGTGTTTAACCCAACCGAGCGAAATGAACCCTAATGGAGGCGGAGTTAAGGAGTTCTATTGATTATCATATTCGACTACGACAATTACTTGACTATAACGACGTTACGGTAGGTGATTGAAATAACAAGATAGCATAAAAAATATTCGGCCGAGTATCGTTAATTTGCTCCTAACAATTGAAGAGTCTCATTACTTTGTCATGGATCCCATAATCAGAACCTAACCAAACTACATTTGAAGTATACATCCTTTCCAATAAAAAAAGAATCGTCGAAATCGGTTGGTGCGATATTGAGTTATTCGTAAATTTGTCGTGCTTATAGCAAATTTAAGACTTTTATGGTTTTCTCATGGATCCCACTGTCAAATCAAAACACGGCAAGCACCAGCTTTCATTCAAAAAAGGATTATCAAAATCGGTTCAAAAGTTTTGAAGTAACAAACATACAGACGAATTTATAATCTCCTCCTTTTTTGGAGTCGGTTAACTTACGAAAACAGTGAACGTCTACGATGGCGGGAGCGGGTTAAGGGAGGAGCAAAGGGAAAGGTACATTTCGGTATCGCTTTAATATCGATACTTGGCCACTGTGCTTCCTTCATCTTTAGCTAAGTATTTTGGGATAGAAGAACAAGCCACTCTGGGTCTACAACCTTTATACGCGTATCATGATATACCTACCCAATGTTGGATTGAATTTTTAAGAAATTAAAAATAGCAAACTTTAGTCGTCTGTATTCAATATTATAATATAATAAGAATAGACAGTCTCTCAAAGAAAAATTTAAAGAAATAAATATTATGACTGTTCATTGTCAGTACATTTATGAAAATTTAATATATGTTCACAAAAATCGTCACCTTTTTGCTCTTAATAGTGATTTTCATTATTATAACACTAGAAATAAGGGATTGCTTGTAACTAATTCTAGTAGGCTTCATAAGATACATAATAGATTTAAGGGTAAATGTATACAATAAAGTCCCAGCCACTGTTCAGGCATTATCTATAATTAAATTTAAATGTTTTATAAAAAAATGGCTCTGTCGTAAATCCTATTACTCCACTGCTGAATATCTAAATGATCGGACAGCCTGGGACTAGATTGTGATTATTTTATAGCGATAGAAATGACTGTACAATATTGTATATTTTTATTGAAAAGAGCGCAAAAAAAAGAATGCTGGGAGAGTTTCTTGCGCCGCTTCTTCTCTCTCAGAGCGCCATTTGTTTCCGAAGCGTTAGTAGTATCTAGTAGTATAAGAAATGACATCAAAAAAGAATTCTAAAGGAATCAATTTTGAGAAAATAAATGCCTTTTATGCCAAGATGGACCGACGATCTGGTCAAGATCGTCGGAATAAGTTGTTCGAAGGCAGCGCAGGACCGATCGTCGTGGAAATCTTTGGGGAAGGCCTTTGTCCAGCTGTAGACGTCTTTCGGCTGATGATGATACATTATTATTTTCTGTTCTAATTTTTTACTAAAGAAAATGCTCGTTTATCCAAATTATCATATTACATTTTCGAAAACTAAACAGAACATCTTGTACATGTAGTATGTATGTAGTTCGGAGTTTCGGCCAAGTTGCGCCATTCAGCCTCGCGTTTGCCCGTTCAAATATTTGACGTATAGTCCATTTTTCCTTACTTGTCTTAAATAGTAAACAAATACGACCTTGCATGAAATTCACTTATTTTCGGACAATCACACATTTTAGTTTTGTTTTCATAATTTATAACTATTTCAGGAACACACGGAAACGTAATGAATTATACTAATAAAAGCTATTAATCAACGTTTTAAATGCATTATTTTTGCTAAAATTGAAAAAATAACAGAGTCAACATTCACAGATTACATATGAACATAAGATTTTGACGTTTGGCTATAGAGATGGTACACTTACAATGAATTATCGAGAATGGAAACTAAACTTTATTTTGTACTGGTAGCACATACAAATAATAGTATTTCATTAACATTAAATCTATTGGGTTTGCATAAGAGGTGTTTAAATTATTAATCTTTATTACGTTAGTTTACTATTTAGTTTTTGAAGTCAGTTCTTTAAAAATATTTTTTTTTTTACTTTTTAGTGTCCGTAATAGAATGTTGTGTAACATTTCATTGCTTTTAATTGTCATATATTAAATTGTCATTTTTTTAAAGTAGTTAGCTTTGGGTAGGCCTACGAAAGGTGCCAAGCTTTTCGCAATATAGAAGAAACGAAAACGGAAAAAAGGAAAGCTGGTTCTCTGTACGCCATATTTGTTTACTATTTAAGACAAGTAAGGAAAACTAGACTATAGTCGCTATTTTGTTCTTTACCGTCGCTATCTTTATACCAGTGTTGTTATGGATATCCATATCCGTAACCGAAACTATCGGATATCCGAAATAAAAAAATATCCGTAACCGTAACCGAATCCGAAATAAATGTTTTGGATAGTTTCGGATAGGGCGGAGTCTAACTAAATACTACACTAGCACAAATTACCTATGCACTCTGCTGGAATGCGACACCTCTCCTGCTACCTAATAACGTCACAAGTTTTTCCTTTTGCCCGGCCGGCAGACTACCGCGCGCCCGTTTAGTCTTAACTTTACAGTCTAAAATCTAAGAGTTTAAAGGTGTTTGTGGGATTACGTAACGTACCATGTAATTCATTTTACGATTACTTATTAAAGGTCTGGTTTATTGTAAATTAGTAAATAAATTGTCAGTGACTGAAAAAATGCGTCCTAAATCTAGTTTAATTTGGTAATTTTTTGATGAAGTGAATATAAATTTTGCGAAATGTAAAATGTGGGAAACAATTTTCACGCAAAGGAAGTGGCACTACTTCACTCAAACTTCACCTTAAATCTGAACACAGTGATAAGTATGAAGAATTGTTGTTGCTAGAAAAAGATAACCCACAAAAACTGACAAATCCCCAACAGCTGACACCTTTACAGGAGTGTAAAAAACAGTTATCAATGATGTTGATTCATATATATAACAAATTACGAACGTTAATTTTGATTTTGCATTTAATTAGTTACCTATATATTATATAGGTATATAGTATATAACACTTCAAAACGAGTAGCTGTAAGAAAGAATTACTTGTATGACAGATTTGTATTTCATTTTACAGTTCTTTAAAAAATTAATATCCGTAACCGAAACTATCGGATAATCCGAAATAATTTAATATCCATAACCGTAACCGAAACCGATATTATATTTTACCAATATCCATATCCGGATCCGAAATCATATATCCATAACAACACTGCTTTATACTTAATAATAACACTAGATAATTACGAAAATTTACGCTTCAAACTCTCCTTTTTTGTTTGTACTCCGCCTTAACTTAGGTTTAATTCACAAAGTTATCCAAAATCAACGAGCTAAGTGTGCATTCAATGAGACTAATGTATCATTTAATTCGTGCTCTTCATTACGAAATAATACAAAATAAGATATAATACGATTACTTCATTACTTTATATCCAAAATCACACTGTAGAGATGAAATAATAATAACTATTTACCGAAAATATGAAACTCGTAGAAGTGATTTTACATGTTGGCTGTTGTTCGACGATACTGAACTGATTTTTTTTATGACAGTAAGGGACGAGACGAGCAGGACATTCAGCTAATGGTGATTGATACGCTCTACCCATTACAATGCAGTACCGCTCAGGATTATTGAAAAACCCAAAAATTCTGAGCGGTACTACAACTGGGCTCGTCACCTTGAAACATAAGATGTACAGTCTCATTTACCCAGTTATTTCACTAGCAACGGCGCCCTTCAGACCGAAACACAGTAATGTTTACACATTCACAGCATTCGCACGGAACGCGAGAGGTCGTGGATTCGAGTCCCGCATCGTTCATAAAATTTTGTGTTCAAATTTTATTTGTGTACTACTGGAAACCCATTTAATTCGCCTGTAAACATCTGGCAGCTATTTCATTCAACTGATCCACGAACTATCCAACACGGATATTCTGCCAATATTGTCGGTACACTTTCACTATGTTATAGTTTTTACTACATATAATAATAATTTATTGTAAGTGTTAGAAATACAGTTATAAAAACTGCGATATTGTTAATAAACGCTTTATAACATAATTAGTTTATAGTCTTACTTAACTCTTACGTAGTTACTTCAAAGATGTTTTATTCTGACACGGATATTATGAAGATATAGTACATAACGATACAAGTGCGCAATGTAGGTCGTTCCCGCACGAGCGAAGCGAGTGTATGATGACCTACGTGCGCACGAGTATCGTATACTATTTTTCTTATAAAGCTCTGTTCAAACTGAGGGGAATAACGCGCGGGACGCGCTTTAGAGCAATTCGCTCGCTCGCTTAGCCTCTCAAACTGACGCGACTTCCCGCGTGTTATTTTTGGTTCTTCAGTGGAGAAACATCATGCATTGTGATGTTAAACAATCCCGCCGGGCGTCCCGCTCTTGTTTCGCTTCAACTTGGGCGACTACTCGCGTCAATTTGAACACCTCCATACAAGGTAGTTGACCAATCGGTGCGAGCGACTTCCGTCCCACGTCCCGCGCGATAGTTGACTCAGTTTGAACAAAGCTTTAAGTTGCGCAAAGTTCGACCACTATAATTATTTTCAAACATTCCCGCACGCTCTTGTCAATGTATGGGAAAATGGTACTTTGCGAACGCAAATGCATGCGCAAAATTGAACTTTGCGCACGATAATAGGAAATATTATATTATGTCAGAACTCCAGAATCACCAGAACCGTTCTCTTGACTCTTGACATTCCACTGTTCTTGCGAGACCATTAGCTCGTTTGTCCTCTTATTACATAAAAAAACCGTTTTCATATAATGTAGCCAAGTTAATTTATTTATGAATGCTAATTATTATTTTTTTTTCCAGGCCGTCATGTTGAACAGCTTCATGCGATGGTTTTTGAGGTTCCTGGTGTCGTTACTTGCAATAATAGTTCATCCTCTTACCTTCTTTTTGAATATTAAAAGGAATAAAAAATGCCCGCCACCAACAAATCCAATACTATTCCATTCAGCAACCACATTATCGAGGATGATAAGAAATAAAGAGGTAATTTTCCTTTTTCTTTTCAGCCATTTATAATAACATGTCCGTGGGCGTAACGTGATACTACCATCGCGAATATTATGTTTTATTAATACAAGCATGTCCGTTTTACAATTTACAACTCACTAGTTAAACCACACCTATTATATCTCATAGAAATATGAGTTTTTACGGCAAAGTCGAAATTAGTTAAACTAAAGAAATCCCTACTTAAATTCAACAGAAAAAACCTACACAGTAAAAAAAAAAATGTGACAATTACACAATTAAATACACTCACAACATACTTACTCATTTACAAGGTTTTAAATGAAAAAGTTCACACTAACACACCCTTCTTTACAAAAATGATCTTTCCAGAACTGTGACTCGAAGAGCCAGTCATATTGAGCTGCCAATAGTTAGAAGTAATTATGGAAAACAGACAATAACCTTTAAGAGAGCTCAAATATATATTCCGAGGTTAGGCCTGTTATATAACAGGCCTAACTAAATAAGAAATGGCAAAATATTGACTTCTTTAAAGGCGAGTTTTCAAAGGCATATACTCAATAATTATGAAATGTTTCAATAAAATAAGTAGGTTGTTTTATCTATTTGCCTAACATTGTATTGCATTGTATCAGCTGCTCCACCTTCTCACTGCTCACTTCACTTCTTGTGGAAAATAAGAATGTAAACAAAATTTAAATTCAGTTTTGTAAGCCCAGCACAAATAATTAAAATTTTCAGATCTCTAGAAATGAAAAAAGCTGCTGATATATGATCGTCCTGTTTCAGTGTTGTCGACCCATTAATTATTTTAAGCCAAATGCTTACTCGTTTTAACACAATTACTTAATAAAAAAAAAAATTTGGATTTACTAGGGATGGATACTCAACTACGGATGCAGCTTGAGGACAGGTTGACAGATTGTCTTGCATTCCACAAATGCGCGTTTTGATTGGATTCTATAAAACCAATTTGTTTCATTATCTGCCCGTTGCTGTTTTCCCAATAAGGCTGTTTGTAGCTGGATGTTCCTTTAAAAAGATTTCGCCAACAACCTTAAATTATACATTTATGTATTAAACATTGAAAAAAAATTTACAACTCGTCTAGATATCCAAAATTGTAGTTCAGACATTGAATCAATCCTGTGCTACGCTTGTAAAAATTTAGGCTTAGCTTAGGAATAGCATTACAATCCGATAAAGGCCATTCGTCGCTCACAGGGCAATGGAGAGGGCTTTTCTTAGAGTTTTCCTGCGAGATCGAATTAGAAATGAGGAGATCCGTAGGAGAACCAAAGTTACGTACATAGTCCAAATGATTGCGAAACTGAAGTGGCAGTGGGCAGGGCACATAGATTTCGAATGGCGACCACGGACCGGTAGACACAGTGTTGGTAGGCCCCCCACAAGATAGACCAACGATCTGGTTAAGATCACCGAAATACGTTGGATGAGGGCAGTGCAGGACCGATCGTCATGGAAATCTTTGGGGGAGGCCTTTGTCCAGCAGTGGACGTCTTCCGGCTGGTTATGAAGATGATGATGATATGTATGGATATAAAAAGGTATGGATTTTATTTTCAGATCACTTCCGAGGAGGTAGTTAGAGCTTATATAGAACGTTGCCAAGAAGTAAATCCGTACCTCAACGCTATTGTGGAACCACGATATGAGGTGGCCATCAAAGAAGCAAAATGTATTGATAAGATGATCAGTTCAAACGATCGGACTGCTGAACAACTTGCCGCTGAGTTTCCACTCTTGGGGTTACCTATGACTGTAAAAGAGAGCATTGCAGTTGAAGGTGAGTTTTTTTTTATGACAGTAAGGGACGAAATAAGCAAGACGTTCGGCTGATGGTAATTTATACGCACTGGCCATTACAATGCAGTGCCGCTCAGGATTCTTGAGAAACCCAAAAATTTTGATCGGTACTATAATTGCGCTCGTCACCAGGAGACATAAGATGTTTCGAGACGATTTAGAGACATAAGTCTCATTTGCCCAGTAATTTCACTAGCTACGGCCCTTAACAGGGTCACCACTTCTATGATCTAATTGCGGAAAAGTACAGCTATTGTCCTTATACTGTTGTGTACAGTAAATACTTTCACTAATCGCGTGACCTACGTTAACTTAATCAGGTTGTGATGTAGGTATGAATAGACATGATAAATGAATAATTTTATTAATATTACAGCTCTACCATAAACGTAACTAAGTATTAACGCCGAAGTGGTTCAATGGTCATAGCAACACATTGCACATATTTTATGTACCAAAAAATATTATAAATACATAACTAATACCTAAAAACTATAGTAGTAAATAATTTTAAATTAAAACATCAAAGTAGGTACATTAAAAAACATATAAATGGGGCTTTTTCATCTTTTTTACGAACTAATGTAACTATTTTAATATAAACCTTTCAAAAGATAGTTTTGATTTCATCCTGTGTGGTAAATGCAAAGGAAAAAGTTTCATTCATTTGAAAAAGTTACTGGTATCTGGTTTTTCTTGGCACTTTTCTACTGGTAACGTTATTTAGCGTTTTCTAAATTGTGGATAATGTTTTAAAATCCAGCAAAATTGTTATTGCGTTACTGGAGGATGGTTGCAGCTAATGCTTCGTGACTCAGAGGCTAAAATGTGAGGCATTCATCGAGACAGTTTTGATAACCTAGGCGCGATATCAAGACCCCGGTTCTTTGAAAAGGCCTGTGAGTTTATTAATAATATGTTATGTTTGAATCAGCTATAATTTTTTATGGCAATATGGTAAGAGACGAGCTGGACGTTTAGCTGATGGTATGTGATGCGCCCTGTCAATTACAATGCACTGCCGCTCAGGATTCTTGAAAACCACAAACACTCTGAGCAGCACTATAATTGCGCTCGTCACCTTGAGACATAAGATATTAAGTCTTATTTGCCGAAACGGCCTGAGAATCTATACAAAAATATTTAAAATTTATGTTCGAAGCAGATAAGGTTATTATTAAAGTGAGAAATTTCTTAAATTTTATAGGTATGAGCAATGATAGTGGAACTGTATTCCCCTACCGGAATCCCGCAAAGAAAGACGCTGATATAGTCCGTCTTGCAAGGGCAGCAGGAGCAATACCGATCGCTGTTACTAACACTCCACAACATTGTATGAACTGGGAGACATATAATAACGTCACTGGGCTTACCATGAATCCCTATGATCAGAAACGTACAACTGGTGGGTCTTCTGGTGGCGAGGTGAGCAAATGTCACAATTTTGACAAATATTCCTTGGCTTGTTTTAATTTGGTGTTTCAAAACTTATGGACAATCGTAAAAAAATGCCTTACACCTTATCTGCCAGTCTTTAACTGCTTAATATCTCGGTGCGTCTTTTTTTTATGGAAAAGGAGGACAAAAAAGCGTACGGGTCACATTCTCTTGCTATACCAGAGGAATCACAAGAGGGTTGCCGGCCGTTAAGAAAGATGTGCGTTTTTTTTAAAGGTACCCATGTCGTATCGTCCGGGAAACACCGCACAAGGAATCTCATTCCACAGTCTTGTAGTACATGGAAGAAAGCTCCTTGAAAATCGCACTGTGGAGGACCGCCACACAACCAGATGGTGAGGATGATATCCTAATTTGTGGCGTGTTGTACGTGGAATTCAGCGGCAGGAATCAGGTGAAACAGCTCTTCGGAACACTCCCCGTAATAAATGCGGTAGAAGACGCACAATGAAGCGACGTCTTTACGCAACGCCAAGTGATCCAGCGATTCACAGAGCACTGAGTCGCTGACAATTCGAGCTGCTAAAAAAGCTATCGAGCTATCTGTTCGCTCATGGCCTTTTGAATCGGGTGTTGCAGGAGAGAAATGGGCGCTGTTACCGCATACAATCAAGTAACTTTTCAGTCCTTCTATCGCCTTACTTAAAAAATTAAAAGAATGAATACCTTGTAATGTTAAAGGAATACCTTCATCTTATAAATCTTTTATTTACAGTCTGCTTTAATATCTTCAGCGGCATCGTTGATGGGCGTGGGTTCGGACATTGCTGGATCTCTTCGACTTCCACCCATGTTCAATGGTATTTTTGGGCACAAACCTACACCAAAGCTTCTATCCATTGAAGGTACTTGAATACCAAACGATACTTAATCGCATAAAATCTTATTGTTATAAAAAAAAGGATTCCTTTGAAGACAAAGTGGCTGAAGTTAGGACTACGAAAATAAGACAATAGGGTTCCTTTAGCCAACTACTACCTTATCGAAGCAAGTATTTTGGGAAGTGCAACGTTAAAGGTCTTAAGAACAGGGTTGAAAGTTTGTTTGAACAATGTTAATTTTAATGCAAAACCTCTGATAAAATTTCAGTTTAAAATAAAGAAGTACATGTTTCAAATTTAACACCCTGTACTTTCCCCGGGGCGTAAAAAGAATAGGGGAGTCCCAGGCCCATGGGTGTCGTAAGAGGCGACTAAGGGCTTTTAAGAAGTGGGAGAGTCACGCTGCCGTCTTATGACGTCAGCACAATCAGGCCAGACTCGTCCGGGTTAATTACCACACTCGCACAGAATACCGGCGTGAAGTAGCGGCCTAGTGCCGCTATGTTTCGCATAGGTTAGTGTCGAGGACCGGAGGCCATCCCTTACCCCCACCCCCTCCCCCCAACAAAATATGAGAGCGGTCCATAAAGAGATATTACCCCAGGAGGGTACCGGCTCTACCAGAGCCGGAGAATCCCTCCCCGAGCAGTCTCGCTCGGGCTGCCTTTCGTATTCTGGGGTGGGCACAGAACCGCGCATGACCGAGGGTAAACGAGGCAGAAACACCACGGCACCCCGCTCCACGCTCAACGTGGACTTTTGCAATATCAGGGGAATTCACTCCAATTTAAACGCCGTCCACCACCACCTTGAGACGGCGCAGCCGGCCTTGTGTTTCCTTACGGAGACGCAGATATCTCGACCTAGCGATACGTCATATTTAACGTACCCCGGGTACAAAATTGAGCACAATTTTTTGCCTCATGCCGGGGTATGTGTGTACGTTAGGGAGGATATCTGCTGTCGCCGTCTCGGCAATTTTGAAGGTAGGGACCTGTCTACTCTCTGGCTCCGCGTAGATTTAGAGGACCGCGTCCGTATCTATGCGTGTGTCTACAGGTCCCATAGTGGTAACGCAGAAACCGATCATCTCATGGGCTGCGTTCAAGCGGCAATTGACGACGTGCTTGCACAGATCCCCTCCGCTGAAATCGTAGTCTTGGGTGATTTCAACGGGCACAATGCCGAATGGCTTGGATCACGTACCACAGACTACGCAGGGCGATCTGTGCATAATTTTGCATTGGCGTATGGTCTGTCCCAATTAGTTGAGTCGCCAACGCGGCTCCCGGATGTGGATAGCCACATGCCGTCCTTATTAGATCTTCTGCTGACTACACATCCCGATGGTTACCAGGTCTTTGTCGACGCCCCTCTCGGAACGTCCGACCATTGCCTGGTCAGGAGTGTAGTGCCTATCCGACGCCAACGTCGCAGACCACCAGCGACCCGCCGCGTTTGGCACTACAAGTCAGCAGATTGGGATAGGATGCGTTCCTTTTTTGCATCCTACCCTTGGGGCAGGGTTTGTTTCCTTTCGGATGATCCTAGTGCCTGCGCCGTTGCAGTAGCCGATGTGATACTGCAGGGCATGGATATTTTTATACCAAGCTCTGTAGTACCGATCGGTGGCAGATCACAGCCCTGGTTCGATGCGTCAGTTAAAGCAGCACTGACTGCAAAAAACAGGCATATCGAACTTGGGTTGCGGCGCTGGGCACATAGGATCCGAACTGCAAAGTTCTTAAGAGGAAATATAACCGTGCCTCCAGATTATTTAGTTAAGTTTAGATTTTCTATGGCCCATACGGTAAAAGAGAAAGCCGAGCTCCTGTGCGCTCTTTTCGCCTCCAACTCGACACTTGACGACAACGGAAAAACACCGCCGACCATCCCGCGGTGTCAGAGCTCTATGCCTGAAGTACAGTTCAGACAGAAAACTGTTAGGCGAGCTCTGTTTTCGTTGGATGTCAGGGTCAGTCGAGCGGGCCGGATGGTATTTCTCCAATCGTGCTTAGAACGTGTGCCCCGTGAGTTGACGCCGGTGCTAACGCGTTTATTCCGGCACTCTTATTCCAAAGGCGTAGTCCCTGACTCATGGAAGTCAGCCCTTGTCCATCCGATCCAAAAAAAAGGAGACAGTTCGGATCCGGCGAACTACAGGACTATTGCTATAACCTCCCTGCTCTCTAAAATCATGGAGAGCATAATTAGCCGCCAGCTTTTAGTATACCTAGAGGGTCACCAGTTCATCAACGACCGACAGTACGGCTTTCGCCATGGACGGTCGGCAGGTGATCTTCGGGTATACCTAACACATAGATGGGCGGCGGCTATTGAAAGCAAGGGGGACGGCCTGGCAGTTAGCCTGGATATAGCGAAGGCCTTTGATCGTGTATGGCACAAGGCGCTTCTCTCAAAACTTCCATCATTTGGGCTTCCCGAGAGCTTGTGCAAGTGGACCTCCAGCCTCCTCACTGGGCGTAGCATACAGGTCGTTGTCGACGGATATTGCTCGAACCCGAAGCCCGTGAATGCTGGAGTGCCCCAAGGCTGTGTGCCATCTCCTACGCTGTTTCTTCTGCATATCAATGATATGTTGGACACCTCCAACATACATTGCTATGCGGACGACAGCACTGGTGATGCCGTATACACGGGCCATGCAGGTCTCTCTCGGGAAATCGTCGACCAGTGCCGGGAGAAACTTGTGTCTTCTATCGAGTCCTCTCTCGAGAAAGTCGCGGAATGGGGTAAATTGAACCTTGTCCAATTTAACCCCCAGAAGACTCAAGTTTGCGCGTTTACCACTAAAAAAAACCCATTTGTCGTATCACCGCTCTTCGAGAACACTTCTCTTAAAGCCGCGCCTAGTATCGGAATACTGGGTCTCGAAATGTCGAGCGATTGCCAATTCCGTGGCCATCTGGAGGGCAAAGCCAAATTGGCTTCGAAGAAGCTGGGCGTCATCAATAGAGCACGGCAATACTTCAAGCCGGCCCACATTCTAGCGCTCTACAAAGCGCAGGTCCGGCCACACATGGAGTATTGCTGTCATCTCTGGTCTGGCTCACCCCAGTATCTGCTCGATCCATTTGACCGCGTGCAACGTAGAGCAGCTCGAATTGTCGGGGACTCAGTGCTCTGTGAACGGCTGGATCTCTTGGCGTTGCGTAGAGACGTCGCTTCATTGTGTGTCTTCTACCGCATTTTTCACGGTGAGTGTTCCGAAGAGCTGTTTAACCTGATTCCTGCCGTCGAATTTCAACCTTCGCACGACACGCCACAAGTTAGGATTTCATTCCCACCATCTGGATGTGTGGCGGTCCTCCACAGTGCGGTTTTCAAGGAGCTTTCTCCCTCGTACTACAAAGCTATGGAATGAGCTTCCTTGTGCGATGTTTCCGGGACAATACGACATGGGTTCCTTCAAAAAAAGCGCGTACACCTTCCTTAAAGGCCGGCAACGCTCTTGTGATTCCTCTGGTGTTGCAAGAGAATGTGGGCGGCGGTGATCACTTAACACCAGGTGACCCGTACGCTCGTTTGTCCTCCTATTCCATAAAAAAAAATAACAACACTTGGCTTAGAACTAAGGTAAATACAAAAGGTATCCTAAAGAGTAATCTGTTTGTAAAATTTTTAGTAATCTATTGCAGTCATCTCTTGTTTTATATCTTTTTTACCGACAAATTATGTACTTCGCGGAATTATACCTTTTTTATGAAAATAAGGGATGAGACGAGCAGTACGTTTAGCTGATGGTAGTTGATCCGCCCTATCCATTCAGTGCCGCTCAGGATTCTTGAAAAACCCACAAGTTCTGAGCGGCACTATAATTTCACTCGTCACCTTGAGACATAAGATGTTAAGTCTCATTTGCCAAGTAAATTCACTACCTACTGCGCCCTTCATTCCGTAACACAATAATGTTTACACATTACTGCTTCACGGCAGAAATAGGCGCCGTTGGCTTCTAACCCATAATCTAGCCGGCTTCCTGTGCAAAGGAGCCTCCTACTGATGCTGGAAAATAGGCAATATTTAAAAGTCATTTTAAAGTTTTCCATCTCAGATGGGTATACTTTGTACTAATTTTGTAAAACGTTCTTGTCAAAAATTACTCGAATAAAAAATTTATTGGTAATAGTTATGTTTATAATTAATTTGTAGGTCATGTACCAGATTGCTTAGATCCAACGTTTGAAGAATACTTTGCACTTGGCCCTATAACCCGGTACTCAGAAGACATACCATTACTTCTGAAAGTGCTCAAGCAACCTGGTGGACCAGACGTGCCGTTTGACAAGCCGGTAATATATTTGTAATAGATATGTGCTGATTGATGGACCGACGATCTGGTCAAGATCGCCGCAATAGGTTGGATGAGGGCAGCGCAGGACAGATCGTCATGGCAATCTTTGGGGGAGACCTTCGTCCAGCAGCGGACGTCTTCCGGTTGAAATGCTGATGTGCTGAACACACTCCTGTTGTTGAACTACTTATTCTTTTTCTAGGATACTTCTCAATTTTCCCACTATACTTCAATATAAGTGTTCAAAATAAAGACAACAACAAAAGATACATAATAGCTTTAAGGGTTAATGTATACACTTCTATAATAAAGTCCCAGCCACTGTCCAGGCATTATCTATAAATAAATTTTAATGTTTTATAAAAAAATGGCACTGTCGTAAATCCTGTTACTCCACTGCTGAATATCTAAATGATCGGACAGCCTGGGGCTAGATTGTGATTATTTTATAGCGATAGAAATGACTGTACAATATTGTATATTTTTATTGAAAAGAGCGCACAAAAAAATGCTGGGAGAGTTTGTTGCGTCGCTTCTTTTATCTCAGAGCGCCATTTATTTCCGAAGCGGTAGTAGTATCTAGTAGTTATCAGAAATGACATCAAAAAGAATTCTAAAGGAATCAATGATGAGAAAATAAATGACTTTTATGCCTTTTAAAGTGTTCCTTCTCCTCCCTTTTATTGTCTTTCATCAGTATTCTTAAAAAAAACTCTCACATGTATAAATAAATTCAGAGTATGTTATTGGATTTGCCAAGGGTTATGGGTGTTTTGAAGTGATGCAATAGATTATTATTTGAGCGCTCATACTTATTTATTATTCGGAAATCCAACAATACCACACTAATACATAAATAACATACAAAAAATCAGAAGATCTTTATAGATATCTTTTTTTTATTTATGAAAATAAGGGACGAGACGAGCCGAACGATCAGTTGATGGTTATTGGAACGCCGTGTCCATTACAATGCAGTGCCGCTCAGGATTCTTGAAATACCCAACAATTCTGAGCGGCACTAAAACTGCGCTCGTCACCTTGAGACATAAGATGTTAAGTCTTATTTGCCCAGTAATTTCACTAGCTACGGCGTCCTTCAGACCGACACACTGTAATGCATACACATTACTGCTTCACGGCAGAAATAGGCACCGTTGTGGTATCTACCCATAATCAAGCCGACATCCTGTGCAAAGGAGCTCCCACTGGAATCTAAGTGTACAGATAACTTACAGGGTTATTGCATTTCTATAGTAAACTCATAAAATATTAAGTAAACATCAACCATTGGACTGGATTCAAACTATTTGCGTTTGCATTCTATTCCTAATTAGCTGACTCGACAGACGTTGTTCTGTATATCTATATCTATATAAAAATGAATTGCTGTTCGTTAGTCTCGCTAAAACTTAAGAACGGCTGGACCGATTTGGCTAATTTTGGTCTTGAATTTTTCGTGGAAGTCCAGAGAAGGTTTAAAAGGTGAATAAATAGGAAAATGCTGCTAAAATAAATAAAAACAACAAATTTGTTCTTCCTTTGATGTGTCCATACATCATTTCTATGAGAGAATTTATTGACGCACGGTTTGACAGTTCTGCTGTGAAGCAATTTCATTACGACAGCAGGTTGCATATTTTACGAAGTAATTTTTGATGTTATGATATATTTTTGACAAATTCATATAAAAACATTATTTTATTTATTATATACAGAACAACGTCTGTCGGGTCAGCTAGCAGTAAGTAGTAAAATTAGCCAAATCAGTCCAGCCGTTCTTAAGTTTTAGCGAGACTAACGAACAGCAATTCATTTTTATATAGATATAGATATACAGAACAACGTCTGTCGAGTCAGCTAATTAGGAATAGAATGCAAACGCAAGTAGTTAGTAATCTATCTATCTATATAGATAGATAGATCACTGTTACGATAAGACTCAGCTGTAACCTTTTTCATCAGTCATTGTATTATTTGCAGGTCGATATAAGCAGGTTAAATTTTTATTGGATGGACGGGGATGGAAGTAACGTAACAAACAAAATTGGCAGTGACGTGAGAAAAGCAATGGACAAAGCGAGAACTTATATAGCATCTACTTATAACATTGATGTACCAAAGGTAGCTAAATCATTTTTATCGTCATGTTTCTTAAAAAAGCTTAAAGTCAACACGACTTTTCATCCTTGTGTATTATTTGGTTAGACTTTCCATAGATTGATTACAAACCAATTTAGTTCCATTTCTCGTAGCTATCCCGAGAAATTTTGCTACGACCGACAGATGTAAGATACACCCCGTGATTGACATTGTAAGCGGTCGCTTACGTATTTAATAGCCGGTGCCACCATTTAGCGCGTGAGTCTTCCCTCACACGGATCGTTGTCAAAGTCAAAGTCAAGTCAAGTCAAAGTCAAAGTCAAGTCAAAGCCAAGTCAAGTCAAAGTCAAAGTCAAGTCAAGTCAAAGTAAAAATTTCTTTATTCAATGTAAAACTTTATAAGTAATTTAGTGCAAATCAGGATGAAGTACAAAAGTTACAACAGCATTCAAATGAGTATAGAAATATTCATTAACAAAATTTAGAACATTAATTCCAACTATCTTTATCATTCAAATAATCTTTCACATTATAATAGGCATTAAATGTTGATTTATTTTTACGATACATTTATTAAATTAAATTTTTTAATAGGTAATATTTTAAAATCATTTGGGAGTTTATTATAAAATACTAGCTGACCCAGCAAAGGTTGTATTGCCGATATTAAAATCGCGATACAAAATTAACTGTTGTTCGTAGAAGGGTGAAAATTTGAAGTTGTATGTATTTTTAATGCTGACTTATAATCAAACAAATTAAAAAAAAAAACTTCGTGTGGACCACCCTTAACATTTAGGGATATGAAGAATAGATGTTGTCCGATTCTCAGACCTACCCAATATGCACTCAAAATTTCATGAGAATTGGTCAAGCCGTTTCTGAGGAGTTCAATGTTTAACACCATGACACGAGAATTTTATATTATAAAATATAACACAATTGTAGAATCAAACAATCTAATACTCTCAAATGCATTATATTCATTTTATTACTTACTACATCTTAAATTATATTTTATATTGGGCAGAAGGCCGACCGTTCATACTTTACTTCATTCTCTAGTCTGTCTAATTCGATTGTCTTCTTCTACACGTCAATATTCTAAATTGATCAAACATTTATCATTCGTTATCTTTACAGCCAACCTTTTAACAATGAGTTCTTATATACGAATAAGAACTCCTTGTTGCAAAAGAAACAGTGGAGGTAACAAACATAAAAAAATACCAATAAATTGAGAACGTCCTTTTTCGAAGTCGGTTAAAAAGATTAAAGACCTTTA
>CATIXQ010000015.1:13348803-13425035 GCA_949711755.1 Leptidea juvernica | reverse complement strand
GGCAACACACATAAACTAGTGAATAGATTAAGTTACTATCATATGACCAGAAAGTTTACTCATTACCCAACTAGCATGCAAGTTCTATAACAAGCCGTACACTTCCCGAATTAAAGTACATAAAAAGGACATTGGCTCTCTAAACAAGTTTAGCTATGAGTTCTACAATGAACATTTCAATGTGTGTTTCTGCGAATATACAAGAGTGCTATGCGAGCAGTATTGTGGTCCTCACTATCTATAATAAGTTCTTCTAGCACCACTTTAACCCAAGAATCCTATTAAGATGTGTCTGTATCTCTAATTTAGTGTTGGGCTCTGTTTTAAGTTTACTGGAGCAATATTTTAGGGAAATCAACAAAATATATAATTTTTTTACAAAGATATCTTCTAATTAAATGCCTATATAGAAGGTGAATGAAGTCCAATGCAATATGATAAAATTAATAACATGCTAAGCTAAGAGTTGATTTTCAAAAATTGCATGCAAAATACCAGTGGGAGTACAATTTTATTGTAATATATACATGTTTACACTAACCTTATGCGCTTTTTATATAAAAAGTACTACTACTAAACAATACTAGCTACAAAAGTCCTCTACAAAACCATACAGCGTTACAAGTTAGGTTATTTACAACTCTGCTTTTTTATTTACATGAAATGACCATATAACTATGTCATGCCACTTTATACCTCCTATGGATTCATGGTGAATCTTCTACAGCTAACGTACAGCATGCCTGTTCAAGCACTTTTAAATATGCTACTGGGCACATTAAGTATTATATAAAAACCCCCTTGAACAGATATTATACAACGTTTGGGCTTAAGGCAGCGATTAAGGCTGCTTATGTGTTTGTTTGTCCCCCTCTTAACAAAATTGTAGATTCACATAGATTAGTTTTTGTTTGATTAAAATAACCTATACAAGTTTGGTGTTGCAGTTTGCTGCAATGCAGTTTGGTGTTTCTTTGCCTGCTGAACATGTATTTAACTCTTATCACACATAAGATCCATACAGATTTGACATTAATGTAAAACTGTATCAGCATCTTATATGAAAAAAAATGTGTGTGTGTACTTACGTATGCAGGCAAGAAGTTATACTTCTTTGGCCTATCGAAGCAAAAATCATTAAAATGATATCTTCCACGTGCTATTCTACGTTTTTATAAAGAGAATTTTGTAAAAATCTTGCAAAGATGGCTTTGACAATCAATTATTAAATAATGATGTTCTAATAATGGATGAAGAAGAAAATAATAACGAATGACACATACATCAGAAAATTTTAGGAACCAACTTCACCCTGTTACTTTTTTCTTTCATGCCACCACTAACTTTACGATGTAGAATTCAGGTGTCGGTATGCGCGCGCATCGTAAAAATTCACTCTCATCATTTTTCTCCATCGCGCCAAAAGAAGTATAACTTCACAACATTTGATGTTATCAAATCTAAAAACCTTATAAACAATCCTATTTGTTGAACAGGCTACCAGTGCTTATGAAAGGTTTTGATCCATGCATTTTCTAACATATAACACTTATCAGAAGTAAAATTATAAAGAACTCTTTTGTTTTTTTAGAAACAAAAACTTAGAGGTTTACTTATAAAATCTCATAAGAAATATTGTAATGTACTTATGTACCATATTTATCTATTTATTTAGGCAATCCAAACAGATTACAATAATTTCTAACCTAATTAAATTAATTACATTTACAGTTTACAGCCTTAATTAAATTAAATTTTAATCCTATTGCAATGCTATAGGGTCACACAGCTTGAATAAGATTTTAATATCAAATCAACTGTAAAATTCCTAATCTACTTAATTATTTCACTTTATTTATTAAAAAATATCAAAAGTCTCGAATCAATAACATCTATGTCTAATTTGGCTATTTCATTATATGAGTGACTCATATTTAGAATAGAATAGAAATAACTTTATTAGCAATATTAAGAATCACACAGCCTTCCATTTACATTTTGAAAATTATTAAATACTATATTTAGTATTTTATTAAATAATAGAAAAGAATCAGACAGGTTCAACTCGGACCCGAACACCGAAGTCCATATATTTATTAGATACCTATCTATAGGAACAAAAAAGGGAAAGGTCTCATTCACTCTTTGTCATAAATCGAATCATAATGAAGCCTTTTCATATGTTTTAATGTCAACTTGATACATCCACACATTGTCGGGTCTTAACAGACAGATGGACGGATAGACAACAATGAAAATGAAATCTTTTAAGGGTTCAGTTTTTTTTTCTTTTGACGCGTGGAACCCTTAAAAACTAAAACACTATTCTAAATGAAAAAGTGCTATGTGGATAGCTGTTGTGTTAGTGCAGAAGACACCAGCACAGCACTGGTTTTCAGCAGCCCCTCTTCACATTTGGAGTTGATATTTGCTTTTGTCTTCCCCTGGGGGAAGGCCTGGCATATATGTATATACCTTAGCCTGGATATAGCGAAGGCTTTTGATTGTGTATGAGAACTTATGCAAGTGGACCTCCAGCGTTCTCACTGGGTGCAGCATACAGGTCGTTATTGACGGTTATTGCTCGAATCCCAAGCCCATGAACGCTGGACTGCCCCAAGGCTGTGTGCTATCTCCCACACTGTTTCTTCTGCATATCAATGATATGATTGGACACCTCTTGGAAATTGGAAAAAATGTTAAGAAATTACCAGTAGGTCTCTTAAAGGCTGTAAGTCCTAAGTCATCTTTTAAAATACGCGAAATGGTTCTAGGTGCTATCTTGATCTCACATGTTAAAATCTTTTGCTTTCGGACAGGTTTTCTTCGAATTGTTTCCCTTACTGCTTTGACCACCTTTTTAGTACGAACACTACGTGGACGGCCAGATCATTTTCTGTCACATACAGAGGAGGTCTCATTGTACCTATTAATAGCCCGGTACACAAACATTTTACTAATACCAAGCATATGGAGAGTTTTAAGAATTGTATTTGGCTCCATACCTACTTTGTGTAATGCAATAACAGCAATTCGTTTTTCTTTATCACCCCACTCCATTTTAATATCGCAAAATATTGTGCAATGTATTGGCGTCAAAATGAGAAAACTCACTGAACAATCATATAAAAATGAAAGATTTCCAATTCAAATGTAATATTTTGTTTATTTTTAATTGTAACAGTATTTCTGGCCAGACTAAGTATAATATTACGACCTATATAGCCGAGTGGTTAGCGATCCTACCGACTATGGTAGAGGTCCCGGGTTCGAATCCCGGTAGGTGCAAGCATTTATACGATGAATATGGATGTTTGTTTCCGAGTTATGGATGTTTATATTTATGTATGTCTAAGTAAGTATATTGTATTCAATATATCGTTGTCTTGCAACCCATAACACAGGCTATATATGCCTAATTTGGGGCAAGATAATTTGTGTAAAAAGTGTGTCAATATTAAAAGTCGGAATAGAAACTCTTGTATATTTAAATAAATGAAATATTATAAATTATGCATTCATAATAATAATAATATTGTCTTAACTAAATAGATTACACATCAGCATTAATTATGATATAATTAATCTTAAATGACTTGTTTTGAATTTTTATATATTTTTTTTTTATTTGTGTAGATAAATTATTCCAGAACCTAGTGGCATTCTTCCAAAAACTTGCTCTTTATTGGTGCCTAGGCACTGCTAATAATTACTATGAGGCAGTCCCGTTTTGTTTATTTGTTTTTATATATATAACAATTGTATAAATTATTTTTGTTCATTTGTAAAAACATTCAAGATGAAAGTAAATGATACTATTTTATAATAAATTGGCTGAGATATCTATAAACCTATTTCTGATACAACAAAGTTAAAAAAATCCTTCACATATCCTATTTTCAATACCTGTGTTAAGGTATTCATTAATTGTTAATAATAAAACAGCAATTTTCCCAGACATACTTAAACTTAAGTAAAAGCAAACACTTCTGATAAATTAGGTTCAAGTTGTAGGTCTGTCTGTGTTCCAAGAAATTTTTTAGATATCTCTAAAAATCATTCATCGATTAATTCATTAAATTAATCTAAAATATTCAAATAATTATTCACAGTTATAAATATCATATAATTATCATTTGTAGTTCCAATAGTGGTAATGTGTTTGAACAAAAAAACAACATAATTTGTTTTATAACCGCCTTCAACAATACTTCCCTCAATGTCTCGCCAAGTATGGGAAAAGTAAATCTCCAGCGATTGCCAAATCTTCGATCAGGCAGGCCAATCCAAATTGACTTCAACAAAACCGGGGGCTATAAGTAGAGCACGGCAACACTTCAAGCTTTCCCGCGTTCTAACCCTCTACATGGCACAGGTCCGCATATTGCTCTCATCTCTGGTCTGGTGCACCCCACAACGCAGAGCTGCTAGAATTTTTGGGGATCCAGAGCTCTGCGAATGTCTAGGCACTTCGCACTGCTGAGAGATGTCGCTTTATTATGTGTTTTCTACCGAATTTATCACGGGGAATGTTTTCATCCGATTCCATCCGGTGAATTCTGCCTGAGAAAGTCATGCCACAAATTTGGATATCAATCCCCACAATTTAGGAACGTGGCGTCCGTTTACAGTACACCTTTCAGGACACCTTTGGTGCTGCCCCTCATTCTGCGCACCAGGGAACCACATCTTTTGCGTATCGTTGCGTAAATACAATCTCCTCGCGCTGTCGTGAACATCCCCGATACACTACAGAAACGAGGCAACCCCAGTAGCACCCTCAAGGCATTGTTATATTGGACGCGGAGGGCGCTGTAGGATCTTTGGGTGTACCTGGCCCACAGATTGCACGTGTAAAAACTCGTGCAATATGCTCGAAAAAAAAGTTTTTTAACGCTGTTTGAGCAACGCGCAAACCTGCGAGCAAACATATTCTCCCTCACAGACAATTCCCTCCGTTCCCTTTCGATATCGCATCGTCCTTGAGGCCGGGAGTCAACACATGCCCAAGGTATTTAAACTCTTTCCAGTGTCTTACCGTTTAGCCTAATGGGTGGTAGTTGTTTTGGTGCTGTACCCTCGGCCTCAAAAACCATCACGACACTTTTCTTGCTATTGTAGGTTAGGCCATGCCTCTCCACATAAGCTTCACACAGTGTCATCAGCCTTCTGAGGCCACAGATCGACGCACTCAACAGCACCATGTCGTCCGCATAACTAATATTATTCATACAAATGCCGTCTATATAGCAGCCGACCCTGGTACTGCTGAGCTCGACGTGCAGCTCGTTTATGAATAAGTTGTTAGATTAAGACCCTATCCACATTTTAATTGAGAAGTAATTAAATGTTTAGCAATTATAAAATAAAGTGAGCCACAAAAAACAACATTGAAAGAAATGATTGGTTAAAAGGAAGATTTGACAGTCCAGTCCATAATTTATAAAAAATGTTTTATAAATTATGGACTGGACTGTCACGTTATGTTAGAACAGTTAAAACAAGAGCCGAGCCGAGCGTAGCGGGCCGCGGCAGTGGCCCTCTGAGGGCTTGCCAAAATTTTATTAAACAGGAGCAGCTAATTGCAACTAGTATAATTAATATGCTGTACAAAAATAATTAGTCACCCAGAATGACATAAATTTGTGATTGATTTTGAAATGTTTGGTGGCCATGAGTTGCTGATCAATTTGCTGTTTCTGCTCACAGAATATATTTTTCTGCTCACAAAAATACCAATACTATGCTTACCATTTAAATAACATCCATTTTAATTTAAAACAATAATTCCTCCAAAGGAAAATATTAAAGTGTTTTTGTTTGCTTAATGGTTCAGGTACTGGCGAGTCGGGCAAGTCTACATTCATCAAGCAGATGAGAATCATTCACGGATCGGGCTACAGCGACGAGGACAAACGCGGTTTTATCAAACTGGTGTACCAGAACATCTTCATGGCAATGCAGAGTATGATAAGAGCTATGGATCTACTCAAAATACAGTATGGAAATCCGTCCAATGCAGTAAGTATATATCTTATATCTACTCAACAGTAGATTTAAGTGAATTGAATGTCTATTATTTGGCCCAGTCTCTATATGCGGAAAAAAATATGAAGGTATTGGAAAGCTCTCAACCCAAAGCGAAGAGCAGTACCTTTTTTTATGACAATCAGGGACGAGACGAGCTGGACGTTCAGCTGATGGTAATTGATACGCCTTGCCCATTACAATGTGGTATCGCTCAGGACTCTTGAAGATCCCAAAAATTCTGAGCGGCACTACAATTGCGCTCGTCACCTTGAGGCATGAGATGTTAAGTCTCATTTGCCCAGTAATTTCACTAGATACGGAGCCCTTAAGATCGAAACATACTAATGTTTACACAGTACTGCTTCATGGCAGAAATAGGCGCCGTTGTGGTACCCATAATCTAGCCGTTATCCGGTGCAAAGAGTCTCCCACACGTCATTCTTTATTCTCTTCTATATATTATCTAATCTTCTATCATACCATCCTCTACTTTCTATGTTTTAGTGGACTGATCATCAGTCCACCTAAACATTTCCATTTCAATGACCAGTCTACAGCAGAATGACAAACGAAACAAAAGTATTGAGACAATTAATTGATACGTGTACTCTATCTGCGAATATATCCTTATATTGTACACAATTTATTACTAATAACATTGGTATTACCATTATATTAAATCACTAAATTATATTTCCTGTATGCCAACTGATATGTGCATGGTTTTGTAATTATCAAGCCTGTAATATTGAAGGAACTAATAAATTTAGAGGTGAATAGATTATGTTAGTCATCGCAGGATTAAGATGCATATCAAAAATACGGCCTTAACTTTAGTTAGCAGCATTTTGTGAAATTTATCTTTTTTTCTATTTAAATTTGCGTTTGGTTTCACAATCCAATAACGAAAGATTTTAATGCCGTGTTGAACTGTCCCTCCCACCAGGTAACCGTTCTTACCGTAGTAAATATTAACCATATGTCATTTCTTATAACCTTCTACCATTTATTTGCTTCTTTGGTCAAATAATATGTAATACGAGGGTTGCACTGAAATTTCGGGAATCAAGGATCCATTCGGAAGTTGGGGTGTCCAAAATGGCCGTTTTGTAGGCGTCCACAGCTTCTTCAGGCGATGAAAATCTCTGACCATTTCTCTGATAATTTATTATTTATTTTAGGGAATGCACAAATCATCCGGTCAACACAGTTTTTGTGTTAAGCCACTTCGAAAGTCATAATAAATCATCGCTCTAGAATTTTCTCTAGTCAATTCCGTTTTCTCAACGACTAAACAAGTTTGAAAAGACCTTGTGACAAGACCGAGAATCTTGTTTTAAGTAAATAAATGGTATTTGATTTTTAAAACCAAGGAGTTTTCAATTAAAAAGATTTTAATATGACAGGAACAGTGGAAATATTCCATTCCCGATACTTTTAGTGCAGCCACTCGTAGTACAAGGACAGAAGTCTCACTCCGCAAAATAAATTAAAGAAATAAGGCCTCTTTGGGGCCATACAATAAGGTGAAATTCAGATAGCACAGTGTTATTAATCTAAATTTTTATTCACCTAGTAGTTACCTTTCTTTCTATCGCGTGAATATTACCTCTTCTAACGACATTAGGGTTGTCTTCTTTATCTAAAACTGTACCTACCCCGTATAAGGTCATCTCATAAAAACAGCTCAGTTTTTTCTATAATATAAATAGGTATATATTATGTAATAGTAATTTTAAATCAATGTTCTTTAGTTGTCAAACCTACATTAGTTGCAGATAGTAATGTATGCGTTAGACGACCACGACTAACGGTCGTTCCCAATATTCAGTCTATCCCCGGTTGTGGCCTGCTTGAGATAAAAATCGTAACTATCGTTGACTTTTCTGTCCCAATAAACTTATCGACGGTAACTCATCTTATCCGTACACGCTGTCTGTCAATGGGAGGACGTGTAGCGTCCCAATAAACCTTCGTAGTATAGGAAATAAATAGGTAGCTATCATAAATGGTAATTTCTTTAAATTATATTAAGTTATTCTTAAAAATATAAAATTTGGATGGCAAAGACCTTTATATTTTGCTTATGTTTATCCATTTTTAAAAGATCGGTCGGACCGGTGATGTAGATGAAGAACAAAGCTCGCTCGTGAGTCCTTTCTAGGAAGCCACACAGTAGAGGCAGCCGCGCGTACTGTTTACGATTTCGATACCTACACGGGGAGTGATACAGGCTTGATTTGGTTCTGAGACTGGACAATAATTTATGTGTCTAATTTCTATAGGTGTATGTCTGCCCTGTATGTTCTATTTCCTCTTGAGGTTGTTTTTTTAAGCAATTCGTTGCTTTTTGTTTAATTAAAAAAATTGTTTAGATTTGAAAGATGCGACATCTCAAGTCAATTTTCTAATATGCAAATATTGGGGTTGAGCAGGTTATCAACTGTAAAGTGGATCCTGTTGATGCAGCCACAACCGAACACTCGAACGATTAGCTCAGTGGAAGAGCGCTCGCATGGAACGCGAGAGGTCGCGGGTTGGAGTCCCGCATCGTTCATAAATTTTATTTACAAATTTAATTTGTGTGTCTTTATTTCTGTGTAATTCAGTGTTTTAGTGAAAAGAGGTGAATTTGTTAAGGTTCTCAGAGATTAATTTTGGAATCTTTGAGTTTTTTTGTGACTCCCACAACTCTATACCCTATGCAAAAGATAGAATTACTTTGTTGGTAAGAATCTTATTTTCCGGGCATATATTATAAGACCGTCTTCTTAGTAGCCATTGAATGCCGCTAAATTGTTCGGCCAGTTAGTTCGTCGATTTCGATAGTTTTCTGTGTCTGTTTTCTATCCAGAATACATACGTAGGCATAGGATGCCGACCAGTATTCCGCCTTCGGCATTCGGCTAACTGCGACCTGCGATAGCAATATCTATGCGCACTCACAATTTTTTGCGAGAACCAATTTGCGAGTTTTGCTAGTCAAAATTTGTTTATTCGCGTTTAACATATGAATATATTTTTGCAACCGGTGCTAGATTTATCGAATAGCCCTCAGACATGGAGAATTCTAATTCAGGTCCCTAGCGGGCATCGAATCCTTGAACTGTACACGGCCGCACTTCAATTATGTTAATACTATAACTTTATAAGGCCGACCTGAAAGATAAAATAAAAGGATAGTTTCAATTCAAATAATTCGTAGTGTTATTCTACAATACATTTACAAAACGATTGATTTGATTTAAAATTATTATTAAACTAACGAATAAAATTGTTTATGCCGATTATGATCATGACGTGTTGATCAGCCATCGCATTCTGTCTGGGAAAGGAACGACTCTAGGACTAGTTAACATAAAGATCCATAAGGGCAACATGTCTACAACGTCTGGCAAATAATTAATGGTTTTAATTTAACAAGCGCGCTCAATGCTACAGTTTTGTATCTAGTACATTTGCTATACTTACTGGTCTGCCTCACGACTTGAGCATCCTTCCTACATCTTACCTCTTCGACTTCTTAAATTCCTTTGTTATATGGCACGTATAAGGACAAATTACCCAATTAATTATTTAAAAATATAATTTTACTAGTATGTGCCCGTTGCATTCGCAACTAAAGGTTTTATCTCAATAAAATGTTTAATATGAGAATAATCATGTCGTAAACAGAGGCGTCTGCTAATTCAATTATCATCGAGTTGTCATACTGAAACATGCAGGGCAAGCCTGTCAGCCATTAAGTTGGCATAGCGACATCACATTCTGCACGGACGCACGCTAAGAAAGGGAAGATATTAGTTGGATTAAATAAGAGTGCAAGATAAGGTGAGACAGGCGCTCATAGACATCCGCAACCCCATTGGTCAAGAGATCCGTTGCCGGCCTTTAAGGTGGGAGCATGCTCTTTTCGTGAAGGTCCCTAAGTCGTTTGGGTTCGGGAGAACAGCAGTCGGTAATTGATTCCACAAAGTGGCCGTTCGAGGCAAGAAATTACTTGCAATTCGCACGGTTGTGGAATGCCAGACGTCAGCGTGATGCGGGTGGTATTTAGCAATTTGACGAAATGTCCGTTGGTGGAATTCGGCTGCTGGTATCAACCCGAACCGCTCCTCCCCTCCTCGTGATAAATGCGGTAGAAGATGCAGAGAGAACCCCACATCTCGCAACTCGCGCAACGCCAAAGAATCAATTCGATCGGAGATGACTTGATCGTCAATCATTCGAGCCGCTCTTTGCTGTTTGCGATCAAATGCAAGAAGCTGGTAATGGGAGTGATCGCCTAGAGGTGAGAACAGTACTCCATGTGAGGCCGAATTCGTGCCTTATGTAGTTGTAAGTGGTGGTTTATAGTGAAGTACTGTCTCGACTTACTGAGTCTACTGTTACAAGTATAACAACTTAATCCCTTTAACATTATGTCATCCTACTAGAAAGAATGTGTTCATATTGTTTTATGAATTATTTTTAAAGACCCATATGATGTCTGTATGTGTGGCAACAGGCGCTATACTATGTAGTAGTCCATATATATATATAGGAAAATAAACGCGGGTGCTCTTACAATATATTTATAACTAGCTGACCCGACAGACGTTGTTCTGTGAATAATTAATAAAATACTGCTGTTTTATGAATTTGTCAATAATATTTCATAACCCCAAGAATTGTTTTGTAAAATATGCTCCCTGTCAATGACGTTATATAATACTAGCTGACCTAGCAAATGTTGTATTGCCGATATAAAATCGCGATACAAAAGTAACTGTTGATCGTAGATGGGTGAAAATTTGAAGTTGTGAATTTTTTAATGCTGACTCATAATCAAACAAATTTAAAAAAAAATGTCAAAAAAATAAAAATTCGTGTGGACCACCCTTAACATTTAGGGGTATGAAAAATAGATGTTGGCCGATTCTCAGACCTACTCAATTTGCTCACCAAATTTCATGAGAATCGGTCAAGCCGTTTCGGAGGAGTACGGGAACGAACATTGTGACACGAGAATTTTATATATAAAATAATGTAAAGAACGTCATTGCTCCCTGTTATTAATATAACGAAATTGTTTCACAGCAGAACTCTCAAACCTTGCGTCAATTAATTCTCTCACAGAAAATATGTCCATACATAACAAATATTGGAAATAAAAATAATTATAGGTCCCAAATCAAAATAAAAAGTATCCTATCTCTCAAGTTGGACTCAACTGCACCCCATGAAGTAATCCCCATTAAAATACGTTCATTACTTTAAGAGTCCATCGCGGACAAACAACGTAATTTATATATATATTAAGATATTTACAACTTAACTTTGAACACGATTCAAAAGCGCTTATTTTAAGCCTAATTGAATAAAAATTGTTTGACTTCCACTTACTAAAATACCAAAGGCATCAAAATATAGTATTCCGACCACTTAGTAACATTCCTGTAAATATCTCATATAATAAGATATCTTATTATATTTAAACTCCCCATACTTTTCTTCCAAATAGTATTAGCTACATCGCTAACTGGATTTTGTTATAGTTGAATTATTAGTATTATATAAAACAAGGACACGCCTTTAAAAACATGATAGTGGGTATTGTACAGATCTCCAAACATATCTTGATAAAATATGATAAGAAGCTAAATGCTCCGAATTTTGTTTGAGTGGGCATATAACAGATAAAAAAATTTTAACAAAAAAAAAACAACCGACTTACAAACTCTATTCCAAACTCTAGTTACGATTATTGTTATTTTTGGAATCGGTGTCTTCCCGCCGCGGCCCCGCTCTCGCCTCCCGCCTCCTCGCGTCGCGCGTGCGACTCAAGCACATCTCACGTATAACTATGTATGTCGTTACAAACCTACCTTTGCTAACACCAACTCCAAAAGTAACAAACTAGAATAAGATTATTAAAAAACTTTCGACGAATCGTGAACCTCCTCCTTTTTGAAGTCGGTAAAAATATACCAAAAACTAGATACCAACTAAATACTGTCGCAGACATCGAAGAAATATGTATTCATACATTTATATACTAGCCGAGCGTACCAACGTTACAAATGACGGCTTGTTACGACTAGATTAGAACATACTTCCGATAAAAGCAAATCGGCTTCAAATAGGAATGTGTTTGATAGATTATCAAAGAACACTCATACAACTCGTCAGGTCCAAGACTTCGTAGGGATGGATCTCCTTGTACATTACGTATATATTAGCAGTCCCGAGTAATTTGATACAGATATGCGCTTTGCTCCGTAAAATCTTCTCGTCCGAAATACCACAGTGTCTGAAGACGAAGGTTTTCAACCAGTGTGTGTTGCTAGTGATGACTTACGGTACGCGGACGTGGTCGCTAACTATGGGCCTGATGAGAAAGCTGATGGTCGCTCAGAGGGCAATGGAGAGGGCTATACTCGGAAGTTTCCCTGCGAGATCGAATCAGAAATGATTGCGAAACTGAAGTGGCAGTGGGCAGGGCACGTACAGATGGACAGATGGCCGGTAGAGCAGAAAAGTCCCCGAATGTGGACCACGTACCGGAAGTCGCAGTGTTGGTAGGATAGTACAACATGGATTGGATGAGGACGCGCAGGACCGATCGTCGTGGAAATCTTTGGGGGAGGCTTCTGTCCAGCAGTGCGATGCGCTATGTAAGCCGGGCCTATGATATATTGCGGTTTGGCCGGAATGTTATGGACCATGACATTGTGCATTTTAAATTGCATTTATTGTGATGGCGAATGGAGTCACGATCATCAGCAGTCAGGGACCGATTAAGAAAAAGAATCGTATTTATAACAAGACATGCTAGTTAGAGTAATTTGACACATTAAAAAAATTGTTGTATTGTTATTTTCAGGAACAGGCGGAGTTAATTTCTGCAATCGACTTTGAAAGTGTGACAACGTTTGAGAGTCCGTACGTGGAGGCTATCAAGGGACTGTGGGCCGACGCTGGCATTCAGGAGTGCTACGATCGTAGGCGAGAGTACCAACTAACAGATTCGGCGAAATAGTGAGTTTATTTCAATTAGTTCAACTTATAAAAAATTTAAGATCATTAATATAACAATGGCCTTAATAGTAGAGTTTCTGTTGTCATTTTTGAATTCAGAACAATTTACATTTTAGTACTCAATTTTTATTGCCTGTCTGTGTAGTTACATACATGTTCAATTAAGACTGTCTCCACCGACTTCCATTTTATAGGATATATAGATGGATATTCTGTCATATATAGTATTTCCACATCGTCAATGATACGACATTGATAAACTGTTTGGGTTATTTTACCAAACATCCTTATAATCCTAATACAAATAATACACTGGTACAATAATTAGAATACTTCAAACTTAATGTGGCTAATTAAGAATCACACTATAGTCGCGAGCAAAAGTTTGGAATCACTTAGTTGAAATTGGTTCCGCGCTATCTTGCTTACTAAATAAATTTTTAATTACTTATCATAAACATGACATCATTTTAAAGGTTCAACTCTAACTTTAAACTGATACCGAACTCATTAAAGTCAAGCCAGTATTTAAGAAGCAATCCCGGACTAAGTGAAGGAAAGGCCGGCAACGCTCCTGTGATTCCTCTGGTGTTTCAAGAGATTGTGGGCGGCGGTGATCACTTAACACCAGGTGACCCGTACGCTCGTTTGTCCTCCTATTCCATAAAAAAAGGACTTTTGCTCGCGACTGTATATTATATTGCTGAACATAATTAAAATTCTTGATAACACTTAATAGACCATTGCCTTAATCTTAATAAGGTCTGGTTGAAGATTGGTATAAATATCAATTTAAATATGCCCAACTAAGAAATTCCAACCAGACCACGTGTCTTTTCAAGAAGATAGATAGATTTTGTCTAAATATAAATATTTAGAGCCAATGATTTCATAGTGTCGATGATTGTCTATAGAACCGTTATTGTCACAAGTTAATGAAAAAAACAAACATCCATTGTATTGAAAAATAATATTTATTATTTTATTCTGTTGTCACATTTTCCATAAACAATTAACATATCGATACACCTATTATATAATATCGAATGTGTTACTTAGAGTTCTGAGTACAAATTACTTTATCAATAATTTAATATGTTAATTACATATATATTCAATTGATTATTGATTATAAAAATCTTAAGTTATCCGGTTATCAAAATTTGCAAAATTTATAAGAATATCCTATATTCAGGAGTTTAAAGTTCACAACTAACGATTTGTTTTTATTACATATTATTATTATAATAAGGAATAACAGGCATTTATTTTCTCAAAATTGATTCCTTTAGACTAATTTTTGGTGTCAATTCTAATATACTAGATACTACTAACGCTTCGGAAACAAATGGCGCTCTGAGAGAGAAGAAACGGCGCAAGAAACTCTCTCTAATAAGATCCCTAAACCACTGCAGTTGGTTTTAATCCAATGCATTGTACATTGCGATTTACAATTGTAAAATTTTAATTAGTAGGTATCCGACAATATTTCATTACAAAACTATTAAGTAATGTTTTTAAATGGTTTAATAGTTATTTATGCAACTGTTGTGTAATAAGTTACCCCTTATTAAACGTAAACGTAAAACACGAATGTGGATTTGTGATAATAGTATCACATGAGTGTTTTAATACCTAATTATCAACAGTTGCATACAAGACTTTATCTACACCCATAATATGAATCCTCTAAAAGATTCTCGAAAAGTTAGCTTACTGCTAACATTAAAACAGCGTTTAAAATGAATCGCTCATTTTTTGTAAACAAAACAATAAAAATATCGAAGAAAAATGGCGGGGATTCGAATAACCTAATTTTTTTTACGGCGCGCGACTTTCTGGCAGTGTGGAACGCGCGTAAACGAAAATGTTCTTTTTTTGAAATTGATACAGATACCACGCATCGAGCAATAAGAATGTGGCTGTCTGTTGAAGGGATCGAAAAAAAACATAGGAGGGTTGTTATGAAATTCAGTACAACATTACAACACTCGTTTGGACGAAGTAATGGTTATTAAAACATTTAGTGTTTTAATGATGGCAATAAGCTAACTGTTTCAGAATCTTTAATAGAGGATTTAAAGCATGGGCGTAGATAAATATTGTTTACAATCGAGTGACTATTCCATTAGTATACATTAGAAATAAGGTGCCCCTTTATTCTTGAAGTTTACATGACGGTTTGTTAATAATTATGGTCAGATTTACGTCACTAATAGGGTAGTGTGCCTGATATTTTGTTATGCTAGATTTTCCTGTTATTCTAAGTATTATTCTGATTTTATGAATGAATTTGAGATTTAGTATATATTTATAGTCAAATGAAAAGCCAGGGCTATTAGGTAATACTATGAAGATTGCTGATATCTCTACAGTTATGCATTTCCAATACCGACAGTTAACCAGGTAGATGCTGAAAATCAGCGCTGCAGCCAGTATTCGTTTACAGCACAAGCATCGGCCTTTTCTTTTGCCACACAGCATATTTAGTTAAGTTAGGATTTGGAATATATTATTAAGTATTTAGATTGTATTTTTATGTGTGTGGCATGGAATAAATAATTCTTTTTCTTATTCAGTACTTACAGCTTTAGACTGCTGCTATCAGTTACGTGCTAGATATAGAGTCTAAAGCTGTAAGCTCGGTGAGTCACCTAGTAGTGTTAGCCAATACCAGTGGGAGGCTCCTTTGCACAGGATGCCGGCTAGATTATGGGTACCACAACGGCGCCTATTTCTGCCGTGAAGCAGTAATGTGTAAACATTACTGTGTTTCGGTCTGACGGGTGCCGTTGCTAGTGAAATTACTAGGCAAATGAGACTTAAACTCTTTTGTCTCATGGTGACGAGCGCAATTGTAGTGCCGCTCAGAATTGGTTCTTGAAGAATCCTGAGCTGCTCTGCATTGTAATGGGCAAGGCGTATCAATTACCATCAGCTGAACGTTCTGCTCGTCTCGTCCCGTATTTTCATAAATAAAAAAATATTGTCTAGTTGGAATACTACTGAGGGATTGTTGTTTGTGCAGTTACTTGCAGGAGATCGATCGTGTCGCGGCACCAAATTACTTACCGACAGAACAAGACATTCTGCGCGTGAGAGTGCCCACAACGGGCATCATTGAATACCCATTTGACCTGGAAGAGATAAGATTTAGGTAAACCCACACGCTCCGACATGGATTGCTTGCTTCGCTGGGTATATGTGCGCGCATGATCTATGTTCTCATGGGAACCTGTGTCTTCTAACCGGAATGTCATGTGAATCCTACTTGCCTCTGACTAATTAAAACCTTTCTTTGATAAATAAAAATGGATTTCAAAACTATGGGTTGATATCGCGTGTCCAACAAAAATCTTCAACCCTAGTCAGACAACGGCAAGTATGAATCACTTTATTTGTTAAGTGTGCATGTGCTTCAGTTATTGCATGAATTTACAGCTACTTAAGTGACCTGGAGAGGATCGAGAAACCGGATTTTCTTCCGTCGGAACAGGATATCCTTCGCGCCCGCCAGCCGACCACGGGCATCTTAGAATACCCATTCGATCTAGACGGCATCATTTTTAGGTACGTCCGGAGAAACACTCCGGGGTGTGACCCTGTAGAATGCTATAGGTTTTCTAATCCATGACGCTCTTCATATCCACGGCTTGTTACTACGGTTTAAATTTTCCATGTAAGTTCCAGAAAGTTCCTCGTGTAAGATGATCTATCTATGAGTCTCGAAAAGTTGTGCGACGGTCAACTGTAAATCCAATAAAAAAAAACGTTTAAAAAAACCGACTTCAAAAACTGAAAAGTATCAAATAAGTAAAAATTTTATTTAGTACACCTTTACCTTTAATATTAATAAAATGCTATTATTTATATATGTGCTACCTATTGATAGGTTTTAAGTCGGTGCCAAGTCCTAAACTAAAACAAAAACTATTTAGGTTGTCTGGCCACGCGTGTCTGTCCACATGGGTTGTTTTGTTGCAGACGAAGCAATCCCGCTCAAAGTCACGCGTGGCGAGTGTAGGTACTTACTATTACATTTGGCTTGGCACCGTCTTCAAAGCTATCAATATGTAGCACATACAAATAATAGTATTTTAAATAAATTGTAAATCAGATCATAAATCGCAGAGTAGCATAATAATTAGTGTACATACATAAAAAAAAAATACCGATCGAATTGATAACCTCCTCCTTTTTGAAGTCGGTTAAAAAGTGGAAGTTAAGATATTTTGTTTCAGAATCGGAATGTCGTTATCCACTATTATAGTATCTGTGCTATAGTAACTGCGGAAACCTTACGATAGTAATCTGCTTAATTGTAAGCAAGGTCGATCGTATTGTCAGTAGGGGTTGCATTGCGCGGTGTTACCCCGCGGTAAATCTTTAAATATATATATACTTACATTCGCTAGTTTAATTATGATTGTGCATTACCTTCGATTATATAGGCTTACTAGCTGACACGACAGGCGTTTTTTTATGAATTTGTCAATAATATTTCATAACATCAAGAATAAGTTCGTAAAATATGCTCCCTGTTGTTATAATGAAATTGTTTCACAGCAGAACTGTCAAACCATGTGTCAATGAATTCTCTCATAGAAAATATGTCCATACAAAACAAATGTTGGAAATAAAAATAATTATGGGTCCCAAATCGAAATAAAAACTCGCCTATCTCTCAAGTTGGACTAAACTGCACTCCATAAAGTAATCACCATTAAAATCCGTTCATTAGTTTATGAGTTCACTGGATACTGGATCTATGTGTATTAAGATGTAACGATCTCATCATTGCAATTTTAAATTTACTAAAAGTTAGTTTTTAGTTGTACAGTACTGAATCACTTACGGCCGTTCCCAATATTCAGTCTATCTCTAACTTGAGATAAACATTGTAACTATCGTTGACTTTTCTGTACCAATAAAATTATCGAAGATAACTCACCTTATCCGTATACGCTGTCTGTCAATGGGACGACGTATAACTTACCAGCGACAGAAGTTTGTATGGAAATTGCAATTCACGCGTCCTAATAAGGTCTCATAAGGCGATAAGAATGACTTATCGGATATATTGGGACAGCGGCAGATTATTGATAACTAATTTCTGACAGTAGAAAGGTAGTATTTTATCTCTATCTATAGATAGTATATTGGGAACGGCCGTTAGTGTGTCCATAATTTCCTAGTACGATAACTAAGGACGGCAGCGTCCTCACAATACCTTGAGATAGTCGCCAAAAGTTTTAAAACTTCAGATTTTTTTTTCAATAATTTGTCCATTTGGTAACCAGTGTACAAGCGCTCGCCATGCTGTATAATATCAATTTATTCTCTTTTCTATTTATCTTTTCCTTGCATAGGGATTGAAGTGAGTAGGTACTACACTTTGGAGCCGCCAGACTTTTTGTTCGTTTTCGGAGTCCTGCATCCACATAGTTGACGGTTTAGTATAGTCTAAGATCCCGATATCCCGGTTAAGTAGCGATCAAAAATTGAATGTATTTCTGCTGCGTTTATTCAACATATTAGTTTTATAAGTATTGACTCGGCAATTTTATATATACCTGTCTATCGCTATTCGTTTCATTTTCAAAAATTCACCGAAGGTCAATAAAAAATTCCGAACGTGAAAGCCGAAAAGAGTTCGATATTGCGTAGAAAATTTCGGGACCTCAACAAACTAGACCAAAAAATTGTTTTTGCAATACCTTAAAATGCCTGTTTCTGGCTTCCAACATGTTGGAAAAAGGCACACGCCAACGGGCAGTTGCTGTGTCTTTACCAACCAGCTAAAACGTAATCTCCAGGTTATGGACACGGTAGAGTGTCATGGGAGATGTAGCGTAACGGCATTCGGGCAGATAGGATCGTTTTCTTCATAATATAGGCAGAAGAGAACCTAACATGACGGCCAAGCAAATAATGCGGAGACTACATACCGACCGAACAAACTGTTTGAAGAAGATTGAATGAAGCCGGTCTTCATTCTCGTAGACCTGCAAGAGTTCCAGCTTTACAGCGTGGCAATCGCGAACGAATACTTTTGTGGGCTGAGGAACACTTAGAATGGACTGATGTTCAATGGTCACATATACTCTTTTCTTAGGAGTCTCGGTTTGGATTTTATTCAGATTCACGAAGAGTGAGAGTTTGGCAAGTTCCATACAGGCAAAGATGTCTCCAACATACACAAGAGGTGCGTTCCTAACAACGTGGTACAATAATGGTTTGGGCTGCAATTCGTATGGGCGCACAATCCAATCTGATTTGGATTAGAGGAAACGAGACTGCATTTAAATACCGCACTGAGGTAGTGGAACCTGTAATTACCCCGCACACACTGTGAATGGGTCCGGAGTTCCAACTCATGCACGACAATGCCCGGCTCATCACAACCGCGTTTCGGGAGCATGATGTTATGGATCAGCCTGCCCGACAGGAATCCAATTGAAAATGCACATGTTACAAAGACAAATTTTAGCAACTGTTTCTCCAAACCAGGTAACCTCCATTTTTTGTTCATCTGAAAAGTATCCGGGACCTTATACCCCAACAAGATTTTGGGTAACTTACTATTGACTATGAACAAAGATGCCTATCCTGAAATCCTGTAAAAAAGATGAAATCCTATTAACGTCTGGGTAAACCGTATTTGGTATCCTAGTCTCATTTTTTAAAGTTATGTCTTATTAAGATCTAGCATGTACAATGAGTCAAAATTCAAGATTATTGGAAACGTAATAGAAACATTCAAAACGTCCTGCTATATTCCGCCAACTACGTGCCCGACCGTCCCACGGGGTGACAGACGGGCGGGGACGGGGTACTAAAGGGTGGTGTTGTGACCCGTAACCCCGCTAACCGCACCGTCTGTCACCCCGTAGGACGGTCGCGCACGAAGTTGTCAGACTATTGAAGGTGTTTTTTTCTATATAATAAAAATATAAATATTTTAAGATAAAGTTGATGTGAGCATTTTGCAAACGTTAATACTACGCTTCGCTTGTTAGATATTTATTACATACCTACAAGTTAACAATATGCTATTTGCGATTGGTATTATTAGAGTAACTAAAACAAAATTAAATTTATATTAAGAATTTAAATTTATACATGTAAATCATCAAAATTACAAAATAATTAATAATAAATTTTTGAGTATTTTACAAAATTCAAAAAAGATATTGACACTGTATTTTTACATGATGAAACAATAGACCAAGTTGCAAGTTTTTCATGGCTGAAAACGTAATTAAAAACACAACTTTACGTATAAAATACCTAGTATTCATTCAGAATAGAATAAAATTCAACTTTGTAATGTACGATTTTTGTAAATATATATTTTTTCGATTTCAGATTTCTAGGACGGGTTTGGAAATTTTGTCTGTCATTTAGGTAATTTATTTTGATTTAATAATCGGTTTTTTTATTATTTAGGAAAGAAAACCTGGATTTCTTGTTTAGCAGGAAACACACATTTTTAAAACAAGTGGTAAATTACCGAAGGTATTATTATCTATACCTATATTATCTAATATATAAAATTGTCGTGTCATGGTGTTAAACATTGAACTCCTTCGAAACGGCTTCACCGATTCTCATGAAATTTTGATTGCAAATTGGGTAGGTCTGAGAATCGGACAACATCTATTTTTCATCCCCCTAAATGTTAATTTTTTTTTTTACACGAATTTTTTTTTTATAATTTTTTTGACATTTTTTTTTCAATTTGTTGGATTATGAGTCAGCATTAAAAAATACATACAACTTCAAATTTTACCTATCTACGATCAACACTTACTTTTGTATTGCGATTTTGATATCGGCAATACAACGTTTGCTGGGTCAGCTAGTTATCTATAAAAATAAATTTACTATGATTTGAGAACAAGAGGCCTATTGTGCTTCACTATACTATATTTTATTAAGATCTATTGTTCAAAGAAATCCCTTGTATTTGTTCCTTGGCATATACGTACTAGGTTCAGCATACCAATAAAGCACACGAATTTGGCATGAATCAATTAGTAAATAATGTACTTTCCGTTTAAAGACGTTTATTCTCATTTATGTCATTTTAAAGGAAATTATGAAATTAAAAAAAATGTGCTTGCCAGCTCTCAGTTAGCCGCAACGTTAGGTGTGCCAATGTAAACAGGAATTTTATTGTTAATTATATAAGTCATCATTTTTTATTTTAATACAAAATCGAAGTTTTATATAATGACGAACAATTTATTAAAAAAACATACCTATAGGTGCAATTTACATCAGGAAATAAATTATCCTAAAATTAATTACAGGTACTTGCGGCCAAACTTTTATAGGCAGCCTATCGGTAGGCATACTCCCTAAACGTTCATTTAAAATTATTTTATCAAAAAAACACTTACCTTCAGAATCGGTCGGTGGGATCTTGGGCTATTAGATGCAAATCTAATCGAAAGTAAACCTTCAACAAGACTTAGGCCACGTTTCCACATGCAAGAAAACTCGCGGAAGTCTTGCATGAGTTCTTGCAATAGTGTTTACATGTTTTACTAATTCCTGCAATTTATTTCTGCTATGTCTTGCGAGAAGCTCGCGGATAATACTATCGCAACTTATCGTGGAGGTGTTTACACACGAGAGCTTACGAGTGTCGCGATAGGAACTGTCAAGACGTGCACGTGTAGCAGCTGCATTAATAATTTTGTTGTTGAATAAGAAACAAAGATCAATTTGGGTTCGAGAATGGATTTCTACAAGATGTGAAGCTGGTGTTTACCATACGTGAAATACAACTGGAAGATGGTCAACAATATTTCAATTTTATTCGAATTACCGCAGTTCATTTACAAGTGTTATTTTAGTAAAACTTGGTGACGTTATAAAAAAAAACAAGTCACAAGACACACATTTCAGAGATTCTGGACGATTCTGGATTCTGATTGGATGGATCTGGCACGAGACTCCTCGTGCCAGATTTTGGCTAGACAACACGTCCTGAGGATGCCTCGTGTAGAGGCGAAACACGTGTCGAATTGTTTTAAGAACAAATATTGGCGGAATTAACACTAAAGAAAACATAAAAAAAAAAACTTCAAATCATTTGTATAATTATCGATTTCCGCAAAGTAACGCCTAATTCAATAAATTTTGTTGTAGTTGATTATATTTCATGCAAGCCTGTCTCACTCCCCGTGTAGGTTTCGAAATCTTAAGTTCACGCGGCGGCCTCTGCACAGTAGACCAGCCAGTAGGGACTCACGAGCAATCAGTGACGCACGATCGAGCTTTGTCGTTACCTATTTCACCGGTCCGACCGATATTTAAAAAATGGAGAAACGTAAATAAAGCAAAGCATATTAATGAAATGAAAATGAATTTATTTTGAAAGAAAAACTGACACATTCACACAAAAATATTTATGAGAACAAAATATATGCTTAATCTAATACTTAACTTACTTAATACAAAAGAAACAAAAGCAAAACTTGATGTGGCAGTGGTTTTCCAAAACTGGAGTCCACTCAGTTATAGTTGTGTCCATACATTATGAGCACAACACTGATTTTCAGTGACCCCATTGTGTGAAGTTTGGAGCTGAACTGACATATTTTAAAAGCAAAATATAATTAATTGTGGCCCTAAAATAATTATTATATATTAAAGGTCGTTGCGATCCAAATTAATTTTTTTTAAGCTTCCTAAAGACGCTGAAACAATCTAATTTAAAGTGAATAGTATTATAATGAAATTACCATTTATGATAACTTCCTATTTACTTCCTATATACTAAGTAGGTTTGACTATGTCGTGGTCTTCCAACGCATACATTACTATCTGCAACTAACGTAGGTATGACAACGAAAGAATATTGATTTAAAATTAACATTACATACGTATATTGCTGTGAAAAAATCTGTGCATGTTATAAGTTGACCTTATACTAGGTAGGTACAGTTTTAGGTAAAGAAGACAACCCTAATGTCGTCAGAAGAGGTAAGAGTCACGCGATAGAAAGAGAGGCAACTTCAAGGTGTATAAAAATGTAGGTTAGTAGCGCGGTGTGATCTAAATTACACTTTATTGTATGACCGCAAGAGTCCCTATTTCTTTGATTATGCGGAGTACTTGTACTTCTATATATTCTTTGATAATATTAACCCCGACTCGGCAGAGATATTACGTCTTTATGCCGCCCATGAGGCCCCTTTTTAATAATTAATGGGCTTATTGGAGTTTCAGGCAGTATACAAAACAAATAAATAAAAGTTTAAAGTGTATACTTATGATATTATAATATAACAAATAAAAGTTTAAATTGTATACTTATGATATTATAATATAACACACACACACACACACAAAACCACGTTCGTCTCCAGGTTTAAAACTCATATAGGTATTTATATACCTTTTATCCTGTGATGTTGGTGATGGCAGAAGACATCTGTTTCGTACGAATGTCAGATAACTATTTCGATGTTACGTTTACGTTCTGGTCATAATGCCGAAGATTGACTTTACAGAGGATACTGCTTTTCGTATGTTTTTTTACATTCGAAGGTTTGTAAGTAATTTCGTATATTTATTCCCTTTCTCTCATAATTTTTCACATTTAGTTGTAAACTCTTCAACTTTTCATTGCATGTTGTATTAAAATTGTTTTTCGGTATTTTGTATTAACCCCACTACTGTAAGCTAAAATTACTATAGTTTTTATATGAATGTGCATTTTGAGAGTTTTTATGATCGGAAATTCGTTGTACTTCAAGCAAGGTAAGCTTCGAACCGTAGTAATCAACCGTAGAAATCTTAAATAATTAATACGTCTAGATAGAGTCTTTTGCTGCTAGACAAAGGATAAAAACATGCCTGGAATATTTGTTTATTTTGCGTGACAAGCTACGTCTTACACTCGCGGTTTGCATGACACTTTGTGTTGGTGTGCGTGAATTGCTCAGAATCGAGGTTACTTCTAAAGTCTATTTTTGTCGACGTTTTCACAGCTTTCATTGTCTATCTAGACGTATAACGGCCGTTTTCAATAATCTATCTACCCTTAGTTTTACCTTACGGATACATTGCTGTCACCGTTTAATGACAGGATCTTACTATCCATAGTTATGTCCAATATGTTCCAATGCTATCTGTCAATAGCTTATTGAAATATAAGTAAGCGTAAGAGGATATATTTGTCTACTACTAGTAAGTTAAACTAAGGATAGATAGGTTATTGAAAACGGCTGTAAATGATCTAAGGTCGAAACAATACCTTATGATCATGCAACCTATGTAACCTTTTATTAAAACTGTTGTGTATTGTGCATGAAAGTGCTAGTTAAGGCACTGTTTCACAATTTAAAAGTAAACTAGCAAATTGTCATAGGATAAATAAATAATTATTGGCTACATAAAGGTTCCGAGTAACACAGATTCCGTTTAACAGTCACTTCACCGCTATGTTAATTTACTAGATGACAGTCTATCTCTTACTTGAGATAAAAATCGTAACTATCGTTGACTTCTCCATCCCAATAAACTTGTCTACGGTAACTCACCTTATCCGTACACGCTGTCTGTCAATAGGATGACGTATAGCTTACCAGCGATAGAAGTTTGTATGGAAATTGCAATTCACGTGTCCCAATATAAGGCGATAAGAATGACTTATCGAGTATATTGGGACAGCTTCAGAATATTGACAGCTAATTACTGACAGTAGAAGGTAGTATTTTATCTCTATCTGTAGATAGCATTTTGGGAACGGCCGTTATAGGCAGCTCCGTTCCGTTTGACGAAATGAATATATTAATATAAACCTTTCCTATATCTTATAGGTTAAATGGTTTTAAATGTTAGTTCATATTTCATATTTTATAATTTTTTTATTATATATCTGTAAATAGCACTTCTTCGAAAATTATCACAAAATCTATCATCACACTTTCATGTACCTAACGGAATTTTAAGAATTTCAATTAATCAATCATTGTCATGAGCTTTTCACAAAATTAATAATAAATCTTAGAGAAAGTAATGGTCTCCGCTGCGCTCCAACTAGATACCGTTCTACCTTAGAACAATAGCTTTTTTATTACGTCAACTTTATATTGTAGTGTGTATTGGCTATTTGTAAAGATGCTTGTGTGCGTGGCATCTTTCAAATTTTGTTACTAATATACGCTTCGTTTTATTTTACTTTATTAGCAAGAATATAGCAACACACAAAATCCTGTTAAGTTGACTGTCACCGTTCATTATCAACGCCCGTGTGACTGCACTGTAATGTATGTACCTCCGCCCATTTTGGCGTACAAAATTGCTTCTGAATCTTCAATTAATGCGAATTGTGTTTCAAAATGACCGTTTTTATCATATTTTAATAGGCGCTTTACTTAGTGTGTTTAAAAATATAATAATAAATATAAATTGGACTGTTATTATTTTCTATACAAATACAACTATAGTATAATAATTAATAATTATTCTTAGTAATTTTATTATTAATTGACAGGATGGTGGACGTCGGTGGACAAAGATCCGAAAGAAGGAAGTGGATTCATTGTTTTGAAAATGTCACATCCATCATATTCTTAGTAGCTCTTAGTGAATATGATCAAATTCTATTCGAGTCTGAAAATGAGGTGAGTCATATTATGTAATCATGTAGATCATAAACATATACCTACACTGTTATATGTAGATTATTTTTGATGTATATTTAAATAAAACATTGTTTAAGGGTTTAAACGAGCGAACTGAACTCTAACATTAATTATTTCGTAAATTTTAATTTATACACGCTGTCCCACGGCTACGCCACGCGGAAGGATGATTTATTTATTTATTTTATAAGAAAAACACAAACAGAAATGCAAATACATGAGTAGACAATGAGTTCTAAGAATTATAATACATATTGTATTCTAAACCACGTGTTCCGCTGATTTTTAACATTATTGCGTACTCTACGCTTACTGGATGGGTACTTTGAATGTTGAAGATAGATGATTTCAATTAAATAAGACTTCTTTCATTGTTAAACATATATTAAACTTAATTGAAAGATTTAAAAACCGCCGTTCGCAACCCTAATCAAACCCGTCTGAAAAGTAAATAATATGTATTTTATTATGAGAGTCTTGCGGCGTTTTTGAAGCGGTAGTAGTATTAGAAATGACATCATAATAAGTCTAAAGGAATCAGTTTGAGACAATGCCTTTTATGCCTAATACCGGTCGAAAGGTTTAATCACAACGATTGATTAACTAAGGTTCCTGTAACCTCTAGCAGGAGCATCTCTCTTGATTTCACCCCAGGTCTTTCCGATTTCTTTCGCTTCGTCAATTACATTCCACCGCCATGTTCGTTTAGGATGGCCACGTTTGCATTTTGAAGGTCCAGAGTTTATTTCGGTAAATATTATGTAGGTTGGAATCACTTCGGAGTGCATGGGCCTATCCAGCTTCAATCGAATTTTGTCGGGCCAGTAAATACCGAGGATATTTCGAATGCATGTGTGAAGGACAACCTGGAGTTGATGACAGATGGACTTGGTGACCTTCCACTGATACAGCAATACGATCTTCACTTGGTACCGGACTATTTTAAGCTTGAACGATGATCCACGTTTCACCGGGCCGCTATATTATTATTTTATATGAAGTAGCTCATGGGTTCACTGAATCATCCTTAACTCTCCGTGTCAGTTTCTGTAATGTGCATACGGGTCGAAGCGGTGCAAATCGTTGTCTGTACTTTCGAGATTCGTTAAGTCATTTCCTCTTCAGACCCTTCCGTCAGACGTGTCAGAACAAGCAACTCCCGTGATAAGACAAACCGTTGTAGATCATTGGCACTCGCCATCCTCATATCAAAGTCCCCTTTGGATGTCCTAACATAGATCGTTTATTATTATCATAGATTTATCCTGTATATATGAGGTCTTGCCCTTTTTAAATAGAAAAAAAATGACAACGATGAGCGAGATGAACGAGAGCTGTTTCACCTGATTCCACCTTCGTATGACACGCCATAAAGCAAGATATCATCCCCACCATCTGGATGTGTGGCGTTCGTCCACAGTGCGGTTTTCTACCACGTACTATAAAGCTGTGGATTGAGCTTCCTTGTGCGGTGTTCCCAAAAAAGCGAGTACACTTTCCTTAAAGGCCGGCAACGCTCCTGCGATTCCTCTGGTGTTGCAAGAGAATGCAGTTGGCGGTGATCACTTTACACCAGGTGACCCATACGCTCATGTGTCCTCCTTTTCCTTAAAAAAAAACGATTGATTCTTAAAAACGTAGTGTCACTCATCATGGTGAGGTGGCCACCCAGCCATGTTATTAACTTATTATCAATGAATCTAAATTGTTTCCAGAACCGAATGGAAGAGTCAAAGGCATTGTTCAAGACGATCATCACATACCCGTGGTTCCAGCACTCGTCGGTAATTCTGTTCCTCAACAAAAAGGATTTGCTAGAAGAGAAGATCATGTATTCACATCTGGTAGACTATTTTCCGGAGTACGAAGGTGAGCGTCTTTCGGGTTAATTATTACTATGGCCGGCAATGCCTCTACAGGGCGTTGCGGTTATCAGCAATGGTGGTGATCATATACCATAAGGTCATTTACAAGTTTGATTCCTTTATTTAAAACTTTTGAGTGTATTTTGTGTGTAGTGATCTAATCTTAGATCATTTATGCGTCTAGATAGACTATGACAGCTGTGAAAACGTCAAAATAAATTGATTTTAGAACTGAACTCTAATTTGAGCATTTCAGGCACACTAACACAAAGTGTCATACAAATCGCGAGTGTAAGACGTAGCTTGACACGCACAGTAAAGTCCTTGCCTATTTTTATTGGTTTTCTAACAGCAACAGACTCTATCTAGACGTATAGATAATTATCTAAGGATCTAATAATACCCTTGTCACGTGGTAATTTATTTGACACCTTATCTTGCCACTTTTCTTGCGATTAGGTTGTCTCAAGAGGAATAAATGTTGTCTGCAGACCCCTTAAACCCTATAAAGATATAAAACTTCTCACAGAATTGTTATTTTTAGATATAACTATATTTTTTTAAACTTTTATCATCGCGGAAGTTTGAAATTGTGATTATAATGACGGGTACTCACGATATATATTTTATTAATTTGATGTCGATATTTCGATCTAATTGCATGAATCGTAGGAACTGCGGAGGCGGCGAGAAACTCTTGAAACATTGACACTTAACACTTTTTTTTAATGAAAATAAGGGATGAGACGAGCAGGACGTTCAGCTGATGGTAATTGATACGCCCTGTCTATTACAAAGCAGTGCCGCTCAGGATTCTTAAAAAACCCCAAAAATTCTGTGCAGCACTGCAATTGCGCTCGTCACCTTGAGACATAAGATATTAAGCCTCATTTGCCCAGTAATTTCAATAGTTACGGCGCCGTTCAGACCGAATACACTAATAGTACATCAATCTATCCACTTGTCCCTAATTGGTCTTTGATTTCCCAATTCACGACACACGAACGTCCAGTTCAAATCAAATTAATAAAATATATAGTGAGTGCCCGCCATAATAATTACAATATAACTATATTCTCATTGAGTTTTAATTATTATGTGAAGATCAAGTTGATAAGTTCACCATATTTGTTGATATTATGTGACTCCCAGGTCCCAAATGTGACCCGGTACCAGCGCGGGAGTACATACTTAAAAAATATCTAAAAGAGAATCCTGATCCCGACAGAACGTGTTACTCACACTTCACGACAGCCACAGGTTGATATATGTAACAGTGTGACACGCCATACTTGAGCTAGTCGCTACGGTAGATATATTGTGACATGTACATTGCTAGAACTTGTGTGTTGTTTTGAGTTCACTTTCATATTTTAAGTATTACAATACATAACATGATTTCGCACATTTACCTTTTACTGCGCGTCTTATTCGTTTCACTCACACGGGGGCCCAGCTGGAACAAACGAATATTGTGAATGGCGAAGTACAGCAAGGTCGGTGACCGACATTTTTCGCAGCCGGGTTATATCTTCATCTACACCGATGCTTTAAATCCTCTATTAAAGATTCTAAAACAGTTAGCTTAATGCCAACATTAAAACACCCAATGTCCTAATAACCATTACATCATCCAAACGAGTGTTGTAATGAATTTCTGTACAACATTACAACAATCGTTTGGATGATGTAATGGTTACTATGACTGGCTTTTTTAATATTAGCAGTAAACTAACTGTTTCAGAATCTTTTATAGATGATTCATATTATGGGTGTATATAAAGTGTTGTATGCAACTGTTTATAAATAGGTAAGTACTAAAACACTTATGTGATACTATTATCACACTATGCTTCACCTCGTGTGATAAACCCACATTCGTGTTTTAATACCCCTAATTTACTCAACAGTTGCATAAATAACTATTACATTAGCCTAATATTTTCAATAATTTGCTAGTTAGATTGCTAGCTATAAGGTATGTGTGAGTGCTAGATTGCTAAGTAGCGAGTTTGACAGGCCCACAACGCGATGCAACGGGAGCGCGCGAATTCATCCTGCGAATGTTCGTCGACCTGAACCCGGACGCCGAGAAGATTATTTATTCCCATTTCACTTGTGCGACGGGTACGTAATGTCTCACTTTTTTTTCTACCATCCATCGCTGAATGTTGTTTAATTGGTGCGGTCCTCCGGAATGTCAATATTGACAATCATTGAATGAATTCACTACGATTAATACGACGTTATATTTTTTTAAAAGTGAATATGTACATACTAATATTATTTCTTTTTAGTTAAAGAAAGTAACGAGAAAACTCTATATTTTGTTGAATGGCATCCAAAGATAACTATCTCATATTAATTGGGGTAAATGAGTAAATTAGTTATTAAGAATTTTTTATGACAATAAGGGACGAGACGAGCAGGACGTTCAGCTGATGGTAATTGATACACCCTGCCCATTACAACGCAGTGCCGCTGAGGATTCTTGAAAAACCAAATTCTGTGTGGCACTAAAATTGCGCTCGTCACCTTGAGACATAAGATGTTAAGTCTCATTTGCCCAGTAATTTCACTAGCTACGGTGCCATTCAGACCGAAACACAGTAATGCTTACACATTACTGCTTCAGAAAGCAAATCAAAATCACTTTATTCACTTAGGTCAAGGAGATGACATTTATTTATATTTAATTATGAATGTCAAAAGTTTTCTTTTCCTATTACATTTACGACTTCATAAAGGTTGAGCTTTAATGAGAAGAAGTAGCAAAAAATCTCATTACCACTCTATTAATCAACATTTACAGCTTCATCGATTTACAAATCATTTTAATTAAAATATATGTATAGTGGTGTTCTACGCCTTACGTAAGACTAGAAAAAAAAAGTAAATGTAAATTAATAAGTACAAACAAAGTTACTAAGTACAGTAGATGCATCAATCCACACACACCGTAAATAAATAAAGGTATTGCGAGGCGCCTCCCACTGATCAGTTTGTACAAGATTGTACAATATTATATATTATAATAAATCCGTCCGTCTGCTATAAATGTACATTATCTACAAACACATCCAGGGTGTGGTTCTCAAAAGAGCAAATCATCCAAACCCATTGACAGTGGAGTTACTCACTATAAACCATCCACAGAGACTCAAGCGAAATAGCATTGTCGAGTTGGACTTGAAGTAAAGGGAAGAAAGCTTGATGGACCGCTTTTCCCACAAAATTCTAGATGTCCAACACATCTGGACTGATTGCAGTTATTAAAAAGAAAAAAAAGTGTTGTTCTCGTCTTTAATGCGCGCCCTCTATTGCTGCTTGGAGGTGTTTCCAAAGCCGTATGATATAAAGTTATATCAATGGTATAGTCTGACAGCTGGCATGGCTGATGTCAGTCATGTTGTATTGCGATAACCTACCATCAGATGACCCGGAACGTGTTTCAACAATGCAAATAGTGGCAGAGTTTTACCTGTATTTCAATTATTTAGTCCTCAAAATCACTATCTCCTAGTATGATGAAATGTACAACACGGTACGTATTTATATTTATTATTGTTCATATGTGTTGTTGGCTATTATTACATTGTTTGGTTTTACGCTAGACATTAATTATGATTATATTATGACTTATGTTGTCAAACACTCGATACTCGCCAGCAATATATCATAGGTGCGTGAGAGAGACTCGTTACCGACATGCGTGTCCCTCGCCCACTTGCTAATCACAGCTAAAAGTAGCAGGTCTGTAGGAGAATGCAGTAGTATTTACTTATCGATAAGCGATTGACCGCGCTTCTGTCATTGGAGCAGCAGTATTTCAGCGAGATCAGCGTGAGATTGTGCTGGTTCGTCGCTAGTTCTAAGTAATGTAAATTTAAAGCATTTGAGTTTGTACATATTTTGTGTACCAAAGTTTTGGGCTTTCAATTTGACGCACAACCCTACGGCGCGCGGCTCCAACGCAACGCGGCCAGTTGATTTTGCCATGATGAGCGAAGTAGCAAGTTATCTTCAACCAAATTCAAATAATCGGGCACGGACGACGTAAAAAAGAAGAACTCTGTCTCGCCTACATAACTGTGAAGCACCAAAACAAGCCGGTTAACGTGTAAATATATAGCCCCACACACTTACACTACTACAGGCCGATAGGCGGCCATTATGAGAATTGTCATCGTCTGTGACAGATCAGTTTACGTCTCAATAAATATTTTAAAAATGCCGTCGTGCGTTGTGAAAGAGTGTAAAAACGATACTATATAAGTATTTGTGGCCACATTATTTAAGGGAGAAAAATTGTGTAACTAGTATCCCCCGTAACCGCACACACACTAGCATAACGGTGCTTCACTTGCTAATATCACGGCGCGGAGTCCTTCTTTTTTTACTCGTCCGTGTACATGTTTAACTTTTTTATAATAACACACAAATAGTTTCAAACTTGTAGTAACTTTACACTGCGTTTATTATATAGACAGTTACCCTGATATTACAAAAAAGTTAAACGTGTGTTGAACACTTGATTTAAAAAAGTTCTGTTACAAATCTGTGTGTTGTTTAGCGTTCAACAATCACACACACTGACACTGACTTAGACACTGCTTATATTTAATGACGAGTAGAAACTTGTCTAACGGAATGATCATATTCGATATATTAGATTATATGATGACAGATAGATGACAGCTGACAAAAATTGCGTTCCGTTCCTTTACACTTCAGTTTATGGTGTGCTTAAAAATGTTTTAGTTATACACGGTTTTGTTATAGAGAAATATAAACTCAATTTTAGAAGTCGCTATTTTTACGCTTGGTCACTGACGTTGTTATCAATTATTATTAAAAAATATTACCTAGTAAATATAAATTTAGGTGACTGTCTAACAAAACACGTGTCTAAGCCATGTCTAAATTTTTTTTTAATGACACCGTTAATGTTTAATTTTCACTTAACATCTAAAGCTGGGTTGATCAACTAATTTTAGCAATAACAAAAATGTTTAAGTACCGGTTAAGTAAAAAATGTGTCGCACCATTTGACAATTTTAAGATGACGACATAACTTTTTACCGTAACCGTCCGATCTGCGCCGGTTAAAGCTATTGTTAATAGCAACCTGTCAAAAGTTTCAAATAAATATTCGATATTGACTTGATAGCCTAAGATCCCACTGCTCGATTCTACAGATATGTGTTTTTTTGATAAAACGAATTTTTTATTGGCAACCATGGTTTGTAAATAGTAAATGTAAAACTTAAATTTTGTATTAAAATAAAAAAAACAGGTGACTAAATAATCACCAATAATAATATGTCTACCTGATTACACCTGGCAACCCCAATGTTGCGGCTGACTGGAGCTGAGAGCTGGAAACCATATATTTTTTCAATTATTTACATAAATTCCTTTAAAATCACGTAAAGTTTATTAAAAAATCATATCGTTGCAATTTATATCAGAAAATAAGTTATACTAAAATTAATTAATTACAGGAAATTGCGGCCAATTTTTATAGGCATAACCGCAAATACATTGGGTTGCACTCCGGGAATGGCGGCAGAAGTGAAAACTTGAACAATAACATTGTGCATTTTTTAATATTTTGGAATCGTTACGGAATAATTTCGAATTGCTTTATTTATAAAAGTACTAGCATTTATGTGGTTATATACAAGATTAATTTATTGCGCTATCTTACACAAAAATGACAATTTATATTGCATAAAAATATTATCTCTCAGAAAAATTTTGTTTCATCCATAATTTCAACTACTGTATTATGAATTTTCGATCAGGTAACGTGTCCTGACGCGAGTTTAAAATTTTATACTAGTCCCAAGAAAAGTGCTCAACGCCGCTAAAAAGATATCACTTCAATTAGTTTTATCAATAAAACACATGACTGCAGAATCGATAAGTGGGGTCTTGTACTATGATATTTGACTCTTTAACTTTAACTAGGCCAAGGAATACGATGGTGCAACACATTCCGCAGGCCGCGTTAGTGGTAACGTTAAATTTGACTTAAACCTTAGCTATCCATCAGCTAATAAAATTCAACCCAGCCTAAAACTTTGCAATCAAAACACCAAATAATAGGAAAGAATAGTAGCATGATGAAAAGAATGCCTGTCTAAGGTACATTTACTTTTCGGATAGTCAACAACAACCGACACGATTTAACGATCTTTATGTATCTTTATCTTTCTTTTTTTTTGACGACCTGTATAGCCGAGTGGTTAGCGATCCTACCTACTAAGCTAGAGGTCCTGGGTTCGAATCCCGGTAGATGCAAGAATGATGAATATGGATGTTTGTTTCCGAGTCATGGATGTTTAAATGTATTTATGTATGTTTATATTTATGTTATATGAATTTATGTATGTTTAAGTAAGTATATTGTATTAAATATATCATTGTCTTGTAACCCATAACACAGGCTATATATGCTTAACTTGGGGCAAGATAATTTGTGTAAAAAGTGTGTCAATGTTATTATTATGTATTGATTTTCTGTTTACCAGTTCATATAATATACTAGCTGACCCCACACGTTGTTCTGTAGATAATAAACAAAATACTGTTTTATAGGAATTGCCAATAATAATATTTCAAAACATCAAGAATCATTCGTAACATATGCTCGTTGTTGTTATAATGAAATTGTATCACAGCAGAACTGTCAAACCGTGCGTCAATAAATTCTCTCACATAAAATATGTTCATACAAAACAAATATTGGAAATAAAAATAATTATGAGTCCCAAATCGAAATAAAAACTACCCTATCTCTCAAGTTGAACTAAACTGCACTCCATGAAGTAATCCCCATTTAAATCCGTTCATTAGTTTAGGACTACATCGCGGACAAACAACGTGTCACGTAATTTATATATATTAGATTATGTAAGGTTTATTTTTTTCTAATTAATTAATTGTTTAAATTTCTATCAAAAGTACGGTTAATTTAATTACTAATACGACACCAGTAAGCAAATATACAGATGGCCGATAAGTTGACGTCTAAAGCTAAAATTTTAATTTGGCTCATTTTATTGGCCAATGTTCTGGGAAGTTTATAAAAATAGTTAGAAGCCATAGAAGCTCCCCATTTTTTTCTTTGATGCCTTAAACATTTTCATGAATTTAGCTGGAGCAGTTATCTTGAACTTACGACTCAATTCTAAACTAGTTCCGCATTGTCTAAACTATTCATAGTTTCTTATGGTGTATTGCAACTGTAGTTAATAATTATCAACAAAAAATAAACTAAAAGTGTTCAAAAAAATTATAAAAAAGTCCTAAACCAAGAGGTGAAAAAAGCGGATAAAAGGGGAAAAAAATTACTATCTCCTAAACTACGCAAAATCGTAGAACATACATAGGCGTGATTCGTATACTCATCACCTTTCTTTCCAGGCTTTCAAATTTTAGCTTTGGTCGTCAACTTCTCGGCCAACCTGTATATAGCTACTGCTTGCTTTGATGAATGTATTTATGTACCTTCTTAAATAGTGTTCAGCCTGGCTATTTGCACTCAACTTTACTTACAGGTTTCTTTTATTTATTTTTTGTGTTTTGCATGCTGCCTTGGATATTTTTAAAGACACGGAAAATATTAAATTAGTGTTTTGTGCCGTAAAGGACACAATTATGCAATCTGCGCTGAAGGAATTCAATTTAGCATGAGTTTGACCTTATTCCTACTACTAAGTTGTTTAGTAATAAATATTTTTCATTATAAATTACGCTTTTATTTTTAATACTTTTTTTTTTTCAAGAAACCTTAAAAGCATGATAAGGTAAGCCGTTGTTGCATTGTATTTTTTATGTTTGTATGTATAGTTTGATTGATTTATGCAATGGTTCGCTCTTTTGCTTAAAGAACGCTTTTACTGGAATCAATATGTATAAACGTTTTTATTATATATATTTTATCTACAAACTAAACTATTCTACTAAGGGCTGTTTCACAATGTCTAAGTAAAGTTTCGAATAGGCTACTTGTTACTTATCTATCGAATAAGACATGATTTGGGTTTCACAATGTATTAATACTGTTATCTAGCAGATAAGCGCCATTTAAATTATAGGATGGATCTAGTAGCAAATACCATAGATCTGCTGGATAAGCTGACAGAGTGACATGCATTTCACAAATTAATGTCATTTGATAGATATAATGATAGGGGAGCCCATTAGATTATGTAGGTATTAACTCGAGCGTCGTGGGCACCTATTGGATTGTGAAGGTTACATGCTAAAAGAAAAAAAAAGTTTATATGATATTAATCACATTTCACAAACAATAATAATTTAAATATTTTACATATATGTGAAAAATGATTCCGTTTGAATGTGATGGAACAATTAGAAATAATAAAACACCAAACAAACCAACAAAATAACATGTTTTCATTGTTGAATGAACAAATTTGGTCTCTTGGCCAGTGTAACGTATCTCCTCCGGGGGTAATACGTCACATCAATCGACCAATCACAATGATCGCGCCAATTCATAGAACGAGGGTATAAAAGAGCGGTTTCCAGCTCATTTCGTTTTTGTTATAACAGCCAACCTGAAAATTTCGAGCCTTAGAATCCATATTTGGCGTGCGGTTTGTGCGCCTATTCTTTTTTTTTTCATTAACTTTATTTCTATCTTCATTTGACACCATTTCTTAAAACACATAAATCCTTAAAGAAGAGAGTTATTGTCCATTGGAGTGCTCTAAATCCCTATTAACGGCGCGACTGCTGTGCATGTAGAAGCATGGAAATGTAGATTCCTGCCGCTAATATTTATTTGTTATGTAGTTAAACACAGGAAAACTGAGGCACACTATTTTGAATGTTTTTTGACGTTCAATAAGTGATGTTGAATCCTATTTTCGTCTTAGCGTTAAACCAAATATATACTACATTATAAATTGGCCAACAAGTTTCGGTTAGAAGATTCAAATTATTTAGTGCAGTTATTTTGAGGGCTAGAAATTGAATTAGTAGTATTGTGCAAATTGAGCCGTAACAGATGGTTGATCGTGCGTTATGCTTGCAGACACCGAGAATATTCGGTTCGTATTCGCCGCCGTGAAAGACACCATCCTACAGTCCAACCTGAAGGAGTACAACCTCGTGTAGGTGACGCCGGGCCAGCCGACACCGATCTGTGATCACTCCATGGCGGAATGTGTACTGTATCCACGAACTGAGCTCGCTCGACCGATGGACGTTGTTCACCTTAAGGTTATGAGAAGTAAGGTTTAGATTGTAAGGCGTACAGGCCGGCCCCGGGTCGTCCCGGGATCTTTTTGACATGTTTTTTTATGATGAGGTAATCCACAGTTTATGTATGTGTCTGTATTGATGAATATTGTGCATTTTATATTAGCTCGCGGGCGACCACGAACGCGGGCTGCTTTTAGTCATTGTTTTAAGATTTTTGTAAAGTTTGTTGCCATAATATACAACTACATTAGTATACAACTACGTCCAGAGGAATGGATTTGAACAAACTAGTCCAAGATGCGGGTCGGTGGCTGGCCTCGTGCGGTTCAACTATTTGTATGACGTTTAGTGAAAGCAAGCCGAGCCAGGTAAGTGTTCTTGTGACCGGCTTCGGTTCAGCCGAATAGCCTCTTCCGACGCGATGTCTCTTTGTAGCCTATGGCCTGGCTCGACCTTCCCTTGAACAATTTTAATGTTATAAACTGAAATGTAGTTGCGAGGTGATATTGTCACTGGAAGTCATAATGGACTGCTATCGGAGACCGCCACTAACCTATAAAGTTCAAATGATTTACAAATTTTATTTATTTATTATTAATTTTTATATTGGCACATTAGATGAGTTAATTTATTGTGTAATAAAATAAATATAAATCTGCAATTGATAATTTTCGTATATTGTATAATATTTGTAGCTAATTATTATCATGTATGGGAATGCGTCGAGGGTCCCCGACGGTGACTTGATACCGGTGTTCTTCACCACAAACCGGTTTGTTATATGTGGATTATTTATTATTATTATTTTTATCTTATGTAATGATTATTGGGTGTGTTACAATTGTGTACATTAATGTATATTTTTAAAATATTTCTACAGGATTGACTCGACCCAAGCTCAGATGTTTACAAATTAACCTAAATATTGTGTCCGGTATCCAGTTTTCGTTCGGGGGCCTGCTGCGCCCTAAACACATAACAACATACCTACGTTAGTTATATAAGGACATTTTTAAATGCATTTGATAAAAACCTTTTTTACTAGAAACCCAATTAATAACGATAAAGCGAAATGTGACATGTGTTAAATTTTAAAATGATGTTTTTGCACGGAAGCTTGCAACAGTATGTAATATATTGTACATTTGGGTTTAAATGTGCTGAGTGGAATGAGCTACCGACAGTGCTATCAGCCAGTTTTTGCTATTGGCACGCCCGTGTCTACCGACAGTGCGTCAGCGACTATGTTCTGTCTAGTGTGACATTGACAGCTATGAAGCGCCCCTGGCGGCCACTAAGGGAACTGACGCGTGTACGACTGGGACGCTCGCGGTAGACGAATGAAGCACAAACTATGCGAACACTTACATTGTTTTGTTTCTTCCATATTTAAGAGTATTTTAGTTATGCTTAATTAAGTGTGCTGTTTCGTGTCTATGATTAGTTATTTTACGTATAGTAAGCAAACAGAGATTCTATTTTGATCATGTAACTTATTCGTATTAACTTATTTGTTGTTGTGACTTCCTGTGTGTAACTCTCGGTACTCCGCGATACCTAGCACAGTCAATAGCAAAACTGATTGCTTCGTACAATGTAACAGCTGTCCTGAATGCTCAAAATGTGAATTTGGAACTTAGCGCACAAACGGTATCGTATCTCGTACCCAAACTAATGTCTGTACATAGGGAATTATAATTTGTGCAATCTTACAGCGAGGTATTTATTTTAATTCGGCGTTTCGGTTTATGACTCGCGCCGGCGGCGTGCCAACATTTCGCGGCCATGTTATGATTTGCTTAGATTTTTTATGAAATTGTTATTTTACCTAGATGTAATTCAAAGTGTTTATTGTAGAGGGCAGATCGCTCGTGACGTCGATTTGAAATGACTGTGCGTTTAACCAAAGAACATTTTTATGAAATTTATTGTCTTAACATTGATTTGCAGTCGTCTTGAATGACGCCGCGGGCGGCCCCGATCACATCTCACTTTTTCACTCGTTATAAGTATGTATTCAATGGTTGTTAAATAATTTTATTCATGTACACGTATTTTAACCCGAGGACCAATTCTATGTGTATACTTAAATCACTGTCATTGAATCGAATCGAATAGTTTGTTTCTATTGTTATTATTTACGTGCAATACTAAGTGCAATCAATCGTCAGAATATGTTCTCGATAATAAACTTACCTGGAAGATTTCACCCGTGTATATTATTATTAAGAATACCGTCATATTTTATAATGCGCAATTCGGAATATAATTGGACGTAATTCCAGAGAAATCAAACAATCATGTCGAAATTGAGTTAAGAACACAAAACTGGTCACGTGATTCATATTAACGGACTGACAAAAAAGGAAGCCTTACTGTCACTCTTTAAATGACATCATAGCTTGGTATGGAATACACTAATGTTTAATAAACTTTAATCACGAATTCCTTAAAATGTGATGTTTGTGACTTGGAACGGTTTTAGGAACTACATCCAATTATAGGACTTTATTTGCTTAATGCACAAATATTTTGACATGTCAAGTGACCTGTTTATGCCATAGACGATGCGCACGCCGCAACAAGTGAACAGTGAAGAGCACAAAATATGTTGAACTATTAGGTATGTTGTCGCCGAGTTACCTCTGAACGACCACGTTAGCTTTATTTATACATATTATGATTATACAGAACGGTTTGTTTATAGTTATTTATGCAACTGTTGTGCAATAAGGGGTATTAAAACGCGAATGTGGTAATAGTATCAAATGAGTGTTTTAATACCTAATTATCAATAGTTGCATACAAGACTTTATCTACACCCCTAATATGAATCCTCTACAAAAGATTCTGAAACCGTTAGCTTAATGCTAACATTAAAAAAGCCAGTCCTAGTAACCATTACATCATCCAAACGAGTGTTGTAATGTTGTACTGAATTTCATTACAACACTCGTTTGGTTGATGTTAATGGTTATTAGGGCATTGGGTGTTTTAATGTTGGCATTAAGCTAACTGTTTTAGAATCTTTAATAGAGGATTTATAGCATGGGTGTAGATAAAATAATGTTATAGCTTTATTATTGATGTCGGTAAATGTTGGCACGCGGCCGGAAGTCGGACCAAACGCCATCTTCCTTTCACGTTTGGACTGAATTTCATATACTGGTGTGATTTTATTTTACGATTGGACGATGTCTACATATATATCTAAAATATTGCTAAAACTTTACTATAGTCTAACGTTGCTTTACCTTTTTGCGTGAGATTGTGAGAATTTTAGCTTAAGTTTGGACTGAAGATGGATGCCTGTATGTAATATTGTAAATTATAATTTCTCATAAAATATAATTTTTTTTCAGCTATGTGCCTTTTTTTCTTTCAACGGAACCATTAAATACACGGAAGATTATCAAATCAATCTAAAAATAAACGTTAAACACGCTATTATTTGTAAAGTGTTATGTTGGGGCAGCGGGGCGATCCATTAGCGACAATTAGTGTACATTTATTTAATAGACATATTAGAGCGGAGTAACACGATGTTGTAACTGTTGGCACGGAATATGGGGCGCACGTTACTGGAGACACCGCTTGATTGTTCCACATGTGAGCGACTCGCTACAACGGCATCGCTAATAGCAAACCATAATTTCAGATGGCAATACACTTCCTTAGTCATCTTTAATACAACACTTCTCTATGGCGCTGACCTTTTCCTTAAACAGTATAATAAAAGCGTGTTAATTGGCCAAAACGAATTCAATTCCGGGATAGTTGAAAACACAAAACAGTTCGTTTTGTTCGTGAACAATATTGCAGAAATGATTGATCTATTGGAATGGATGAAAACACTCAAATTCAATAATGCAGGGAAATATATAGTTGTGTGTAACTCTATCGAAACAGTTGATTGCAATGAATATGAAGCTGTTGATACGTTCTGGACTTACGGAATAGCCAATGTTGTTTTTGTTAAAACTGGAACAGATAATTCGATCAGTGGTTATACTTACTTTCAAGATAGCAATTGCCAGAGTGGTCCACCCGTTAAACTGAGCGCTTGGGATGACTGCTTTTACAGAAATCATACACAGAGCTGCATGAAATTTTTTCCTTTAAAGTTTAAAAACTTTCACGGATGTCCATTGATAGTCTCGACTTTTAACCAAGTACCATACATGCATATTGAGAATGGGGTACCGAGAGGTGCTGATGGTGACCTGCTTCGAATCATAATACAAGCACTGAATGCCTCCATGATACTGATGACACCACGGGTAGGCTTTGGTTGGGGTAAGCTTGAAGACAATGGCACGTGGACTGGCTCTCTTGGGGATATCTACTATGATCAAGCTAATTTTTCAATAACTTCCGCAAGCATCACCCTCCATAGATATCTCTATTTTCAAATGTCCATTACTTATGGTCACACCAAAGTATGTTGGGTCACCCATCCTTCCGAATTAGAATCTCCTTCGTTTAAAATTTTGAGACCTTACAATATCATGTCCAGAATCGTTTTAACCGTACTATTTATTTCTATTATCCTAACGTCCACCCTATCAAACAGTAACATATGGAAATCACGGTTGTTACATTGTAAACGCGACTTCGCTTTCCATGCCTGGGAAATTTGCATGGGTTTCCCCAGTACTAAGTTGCCAAAACGAAAGGCAGTTTTGCAAATAATGTTGTTTTGGATTTGGTACTCGTTTTGGTTGAGGACGTTCTATCAAGTCTATCTTATAAACTCGTTACAAACAGACGTATATGTAGATAAAATTAATAAAATTGAGGATGCTATATATTACGGCTACCCATTTGGCGGAGGACCAGCGCTGAAAGATTTTTATAGAGATCAACCAACCATCACAAAAAATTGGATTGACGTAGAAAGTACGGAAATACATCCTATTATGTTAAAATTATCCAACGGTTTGAAGTTTGTTTTGGCTATGAATTTGGAGACAGCTGAAACTTTCTTAAAAAAGTCACACATAAAATTGCATATTCTACCTCAATATGTAATAAGCAGTCCAAGCGTAATATTTTTTAAGAAATACTCAGGCCTGCAACCGTCAATTGACCGAATTTTGACATGTTTAGTGGAAGGCGGCTTATACGAAAAGTTTATAGCTGATAATATTTTAATTAGACTGAAAAACGAAAAAGAAATAGAAAAGCCAATCCAATTAGAGCACTTCACAGGTTGCTTTGTGATGTTATTGTTCGGTTGGCTAATATCTGGAATAGCCGTTGTTATAGAGAAGTATTTGAGTAGAAAGATGTTATCGAAGAAAAATCACATTTGATGTATACTTGTGATTGCAGCTTAATGGATTGAAACTTTAAAAAGTTGCAATTCATAATGGAAAAATTTCCATTTGCAAGCACTTCACATTCACGTTATACCTAATAGCTTGCAGTCATTAGGTACCTACATAGCAACAGAGAGGTGCATCGAAATTTTTATTAATTTGCAAAATTTCATATTATAAATGCTAAGATTATGTTAAACGAAACATCGAGTGAAATTATGATATCTGCAAGTCCACATGTGTTATCTTATTTAGGACAAGCTGGAGCCAAATTAGCTTATTACAACTTTGAATGGCGGTATGTGACTCTAGTTTTATTTGGAACATTGCAATACGCCATTAGTCCAGTTGACTTTTTAAAACATTATGATAAATCTGCAGTAGTAGCTACGGCGAAGTATCGACCCACGGAAACGGTATCTATACCGCAGTGTGTAATATTTTGGGAAGATATTTCTGAAATATCAGAATTGATTAAATGGCTTGTTAGTACCGAGTTCAATCGTGCGGGAAAATATATTATCGTTTGTTCAACTGTTGATTTTGGTAAATGTGATGAAATTTCTGTTTTTAAAACTATGGCCAAACTAGTTGTACCGCATGTAATATTTCTGAAAGCTGATAATAGAAGTGAGGAAATTCTGAGCTACACTTACAAAATCCTTCAACCTGATACATGCTTTAACGATAAACCTGTCCAGATTAATATAAGCCTCGAATGTCCAAATGATGATTGCTTCAAAGCACTGTTTTCAGAAAGAGTGAGTAACTTCTATAAATGTCCTATTAAAGTGTCAAGCTTCGACCAACCGCCCTTTATCAAGTTTTATAATGATTCTAGACCGCCTGGCGGCACCGATGGCGAACTATTGTCGTTAGTAGCAAACCGATTCAACGCAACCCTCGTTATTAAAACTCCTGATGATGAAAAAGATTGTGGACATTACGAAAACAATAACTGGACAGGCTCTTTCGGTGACCTCCACAATGGAAAAGCTTTTGCGTCAATCTGTTCTATAATACCTCTGACCATTAGTAACTATGGAAATTTCCAGATATCGATGGTATATAATACAATGGATATGGTTTGGGTGGCAAAACTACCTCAGCAACAAGAGCCATGGGTAAAACTTCTGCATCCCTTCAAGATCTCCGTCAGATTCTCGTTGATTTTAGTATTTTTATTGATTGCCTCAATTCATTCCTTGAAAACAACTTACATTTGGAAAAGGACCGCAATGTTATTAAACATTTCACAGACTAATTCAAGTATTTTTTTTTACGCATGGATGATTATTATGGGCATGCCTGTTACGAAAATTCCTTCGCGAACCCCGCTCCTAATATTACTGACCTCGTGGATATTATTCTGTTATGTGATCCGAAGTTCTTATCAAGCAGCACTTATAGGTGCGATAAAACAGACCTATTATGAAGAAGCACTTGAAGATTTCAAGATGGTGAAATCAAATAAATATGAATACGGCGGCATGGCTTATTTAAAAGAATATTATGCAGATGATCGAGAAGTACAAAGAAATTGGAAGCTTTTAGATTTTGCGAAATCCAAAAGAATTCTGGAGACTATTTCAAATGAGACCTCAGAGTTTGTTTTGGCCATTAGCAAGGACGTGGTAATAAATCACTTAATTAAAAATAATGGAAGAAAACAGCTCCAAATTATTCCGGAGAAGATAGTTAACAGTCCTACAGTTATTTATATGAGAAAACATTCACCACTTGCTGGCCCACTTAATTTCAAACTGAGTGCGCTCATTGAGTCGGGTTTCACGCAACGCATGCACGCACAATTTTTACGAAACAAAAGGCTTTTTTTAGATATTTCTCATTTCCGAGGACCGGAACCTTTAAACTTTGGACACTTCTTGGGTAGTTTTTTTATATTAATTTTTGGGTGGATAATTTGTATAATTTTCTTTTGTATTGAAATTTATTGCGGAAGCGTTTCTGAGTAGTTTTAAACTTTTAAGTAGTGTTTATTGATATGTAATTCTTTCGTGACCACTAATAAAAATACTGAAACACGGTGAATATTATTTACAAATGAACTCAACAATATTAATTTTGAACTGACTAATATATGATATGATATATAATATGCATATCATAAAATGCGCCTCAGAGAAAGCCATACCTAAGCATATAGTGTTCCGAAATCTAGACTTGCTATGCAAAGTCTCGGAACCAGAAAACATAAGATTGTGCGTTTAATGTCCCTTTGTCGTATCCGATTGACTTGAGACTTCTTTTACTGCCACAGCTTGTATAAGCTACGTTCAGTTCCGTGGGCACTTGAAAGAGAACGCTAAATTGGCGTATAAAAAGCTTGTTGTACTCAGTAAGGTGAGACAGTGGTTTAGGTAGCCAGTTTAGGATTCCACTACAAGCCATCGTCTGTAGCTATATAAGGCACAAATTCCACCACTCATGAAGTACTGTACTCACCTTTGAGCAGACGCCCCCCGATACCAGCTTCTTCCATTTAACTTTATACAAAAAAGAGCGACTCGAACAATCTATTCGATTATTATTCACATAGAACTTGCAATCGATAGTTGCATGTTTTAAAATGTATGTTTTTTTTAATTTTAAACAATTTCTTATATATCGAAATAAAAATAAATTATTAATACTTTTATAACAATTCCTCGTTTATCACTACCCACTACTGGTATGTACCAGTATAATATTGATATTTTTTGCTATGGAATAGGAGGACAAAAGAGCGTACGGGTCACCTGGTGTTAAGTGGTCACCGCCGCCCACATTCTCTTGCAACGCCAGAGGAATTACAGGATCGTTGCCGGCCTTTAAAGAAGGTTTACGCGGAAACATCACTCAATTCCTTGAGTCAGTTGAGCTTCCGCTCATTCAACAGCTTTGTAGTACGTGGAAGAAAGCTCCTTGAAAATTGCACTGTGGAGGACAACAAACTGATTACTGTTAACAAAGTCAAAGTAATTTACAACTATTTTTTTTGTATATAAGAGGGGGCATAGAATAGCAAACCGCATCTCCTTCCGTGGATGTCGTAAAAGGAGACTAAGGGATACAAATTACGGAAGATGTGCAGCAGCATTTTTCCGAGAGAGCATCAACATCTACTGCGCTCGCCAACACGACTGCCAAGCGTGGCGATTATGGTAAAGGCGAGAAGTTTGAGAAACTGGACGAAGCTTTGACCAGACTACGATGGTAGCGTGGGGTTATCTGAAGTCCGAAGACAGGTTGAGGACTCGATAATCTTATATTTCGGATATCTGCTCTACTTCCGGTAGGGCAAGCCAGAGTGGTGTCGGGTTCCTCGTCCACAAGTCTCTCTAGGGTAGCATACCTAATACTTTGGATTACTGAACGGTATTCGTTGAAGGTCATTCAAGTTTACGCTCTGGCTTCATCACACTCAGACGAGGAGGTGGGGGGTATATATGAGGACATCTCAATAACCATCCACACCATAAAAGCCCACTTCAACGTTGTCATGGGGGACTTAAACGTAAAACTAGGCGTAGCTACGCTCGAGGCCAGATGCTGGTTGACTTCATGGAGATGAAGGATCTCTTTATAATGAACTCTTTTTGTAAAGTCGCAACAACGCTTGTATTGGTCCCTTTAGACTTGATTATGTCAACCAAAAGACAGATATTCAATTATGTCTCTGATCATATTCTAATCAACTCTAGTATATAGAAAACTGGAAGTGATTACCGTATTGTAAGAGGAACAATATCAATCCAAAACTGGAGCGGTCTCGACTAGTGAAGACTACATTCCGACCCTCCCCCACCCAGCAAATCTAAAAGTGATTAAAAAGTGATATACACTGCTATAACACAAAGGTGTGAAGGCGGCCACAGAGCGTCACAAGGCTTTAAAATATCCGCACGAGACTTGTCTATTGGGCAGAGCCAACTGACGAAGCTGGAGACCGGTGACAGCGAAACTCGTCGAATCCACAGAATAGGTAAAAGACATTATAATGGCCATCACACGTAATTTGTATGGGAACAACTGTCGCCATTCAATGTACTACACACCCTAGTCAAATAAACACAAGCATTAGCACACATACGTAACCAATAACGCAGACCTATAATTGGTTAACACATAGATAACGGCATACACACGCCTACTTTTGACATCTCACGCCTAGGAAGTTTCATATTTTGTCTGTTGTTAGCCGGATCCGAACTGTCTCTTTATTGTTTGATCGGATAGAGAAGGGTCGACTTCCATGAGTCCGGAACCGGAGTTCGAGTAATGCAGCTGAATAGAAAATACATCTCTACCATTTACAGCTAAAAAATGCTTACCTTATTGCAAAATGCCAGTGTTAAGGTTTTTTCGACAGAGTTTGTGAATAAGAATTAATTATATTGCTCGAGTTGTCGGGGACCCAGTGCTCTGTGAACGGCTGGATCACTTGGCGTTGCGTAGAGACGTCGCTTCATTGTGTGTCTTCTACCGCATTTATCACGGGGAGTGTTCTGAAGAGCTGTTTAACCTGATTCCTGCCGCCAAATTCCACCTTCGCACGACACGCCACAAGCTATGATATCATCCCCACCATCTGGATGTGTGTCGTATTGGCGAGCGCAGTAGATGTTGATGCTCTCTCGGAAAAATGCTGCTGCACATCTTCCGTTACTTGTATCACTTAGTCTCCTCTTACAACATCCACGGGAGGAGATGCGGTTTGCTATTCTATGCCCCCTCTTATATATAAAAAAAAATTGTTGTAAATTACTTTGACTTTGTTAACAGTAAGTTTGTGGTTACAGTTTACAGTTTTTTTTTGTCTTAAATAGAAATTGCAGCTGCAGACCATAGACTGCAGACGGATAAAGTAAAACAGCTCACTTTGTGGTTACCTATATTCTATTTTTGTCATAAACATACAATGATGTTTACTAAAATAAAACAAAAGCATAATTTGCAATTACATCATATAATCCATCCATTTTAACTATTTTATTAAGTATATAAATACATTAAAATGTGATTGGCTATACCATAATTACAACATTTTAAATTAAGCGTATGAGGGTAGTTTTGATTTTTAACTAGTAAATGTTCAGCAGTATTTAAGTATAACTTCTGTGGTGCAAGGCCGTAAGCAACACTCGTCAGCTAAACCGTCGCGCTTATATCTTGTCCAGTCCGCACTTATGGCACCTTGGCGACCTCTCCAAATCCACTCTCCCAGCCATTTATCGTCGTCTGGAAAAAGAGGACAGACGATATCTGTTTATTATATCGACATATAAGTGACCTTGAACAGTGTCATTGAATGCAGAGTAGTCAAAGATGGGGGGACTATGAGATGGCCAGGGGATGAGCAGATAGTACCCAACGTAACAAAATGTATTTTTTCATCGCTTAAGATCTGCGCTGGGATGTATATGATTGGATGTAAGGTAGTGAGACTAAGAGTGGGACTATGTATTATGCATCCTTGCTATTGAAAATGAAAATAATAACTCCTACCCAATAGCTCTACTAAACCAGCGTATTACAGCAGTCATGATAGGGTAGAATATAAATAAGATCAACTGGTTACGTAGAAGTGCTTCAGTAAGTATTGATGTATAATTATATACTAATTGATGGGATTCCATTATCAAAACTGATCACGTGATAATATTTGATATAATTTGTTTTTTTTTTCATCTTAGTACACTCATTTGATATCTATATCATGGGGCTCATAAAAAGTAACTGGTCGGCCTCCGCTTGGCGGCCTAACAGATATGTTTGCAAAATATATCCAGATCCAATATGAATCCGCCGCGTTTTCCACTACAAGTCAGCAGATAGGGATAGGATGCGTTCCTTTTTGCATCCTACCTTAGGGGAAAGGTTTGTTTCCCTTCGTATGATCCCAGTGCCTGTGCCAACTGCAGTAGCCGATGTGATATTACAGGGCATGGACATTTTTAAAGTCAGCCCTCGTCCATCCGATCCAAAAAAAAAAGGAGACAGTTCGGATGTGGCAAACTACAGTCCTATAGCTATTACCTCCCTGCTCGCTAAAATCATCGAGAGCATAATAATTAACCGCCAGCTCTTGGAGTACCTAGAGGGTCACCTGTTTATCAACGACCGACAGCACTGCTTTCGCCATGGACGGTCGGCAGGCATCTTCTGGTATACCTTACACATAGATCGGCGGTGGATATTGAAAGCAAGGGAGAAGGCCGATAGCAGATAGCCTGGATATGGCGAAGGCTGATCATATATGGCACAAGGCACTTCTCTCAAAACTTCCGTTCAATATTTGCAGGGAGACTTTAACTTACACCTCATAAAATTTTATTCTGCTGAGAGGTACACTTACATAAATTTCTAAATCTACAAATTAAATAATAATTGTTACAAGCTTACCGAGTAAGATTTCAGGTGAAGCCCTTTTCATGATGTACTCAGCTCCATAACATATTAAAACCCTCGCATTTGCTAGTTGCCGGCCACATAACACTACTGGCTTTTCTTTCTCAGCAGCCACAAATGCCAGTGCACAAGCCAAAACCACAAGAAACTTCATTATTTGACCCTAAAAGCATTCAAAGCGGTTAATGTTTTAATCACCAATAATTTTGACTCTTCATGTTATCTATATTGATTCTTTGGGTGGATTAATGAAGTTAGGAAAGTGGAAGTAAGCAAAATCGAGTAAAGTTTTAGTTAGACTGACGGATCTCTACACCGTAGGCTCTGATTGCTCTATACCAACTACTTTAACATCAATGTTATGTTAAAATTTGAATCAATGAACACCGAAAAATTTATTCTTATACCCTGTCTATCCAAACCCCTCATCACCGACAGGATTGTAAGGAATCTGCCACAAACTGAAGCATAAGCTTATATATAAGCTCTTTTCGGTTCTTAGAAATCTTTCACACACCATCAAGCTTTGGAATAAACTTTTCCTACATGGCATGGGGAGAATAGCTATTAAGCGCCGGTACCTTAAGAACTTTGATTTTAACTTTAATGATAAACATAATTATTAAAAAATATCCAAAGTAATCTACCTTTTATGATCTTTTTGCAGACAAATTAAGTTGTGAAGCTGATCACAAAAGTATCGGTTGGAAATGTGTATAAATTTTGAAATTTTCCTGTTTATATATGATACTGAAGTTTTTAGCGTAAGAATATCTTACACAAGCTAGCGATTTTCAGGATTGTATTGTACAATATTAACGTTATTTTCAAAAAAATATGAAATATAAAACATAAGTCCTATCCTTAACATTTGCGAATGAAAAAGCTTACACAACATTATTACACCTAAGATTCGTAAAGCAAAAGGTCTTTCCGGGTATGCCCTTATAATCCTTACCGCTATTTACGGGGTCTTTTTCAGGTAGTTTAATTGATAAATTCACCCCTGTACCTACGTGGACTTACTTCAGCCTGTATAACCTTTAAATTGCCGCTATTTTATTAGCGTAAGAGTTAAGTTACTCCACGTACAATAGTTGAATGTTATTCAAAGGATAAAAAATCCTGATTTAAAGACCAATGGCATTAACCTACCCACATAAAATATATAACAACTTTCTTAGACGACTTTAATATCGACAAGCCTAGAGGCACATGAAACATTTTTAGAACTCTTTTACTGTGATCTAATAAATAAATAAAATGAAATATGTATGCGGTGAGCGATTGACAATCGACTAAATGACTGCGTCAAGGAACCCTAAGGGCAATATTTCACAGGGACACCACGGTGACGCAACCAGTCGCCTCACCACACTGAGTTGGTATCAAAATGTATTTTGAAGAAATAGCACTACGGCACTACAACAATATGTATGTAGGTAGGGAAACAGAGTTCAAGCGTTCCATTTTTTTAATCTCTGTAATAGACAGAAATCTAATGAAGAATTATCCTAAATTGATGGTCTACTTTGAATTTCGATAATAAACCAATTTTAAATTAAGTATATTATAACATTTATCAAATAAACCAATTTTAAATTATATAAAATGTTATACCAGTGGGAGGATACTGGCTAGATTATGGGAACCACAACGGCGCCTATCTCTACCGTGAAACAGTTATGTGTAAAAATTATTGTGTTTCGTTCTGAAGGACGCCGTAGCTAGTGAAATTACAAGGTGACGAGCGCAATGGCGGTGCCGCTCAGAATTGTGGGTTTTTCAAGAATCCTGCGTGTTGCATGCAATGAGTCACTGGCGGCCGAGTAAGAGAGACACCATACAGCTCTATAATTATTAGTGGTGGTGCAATAGTAACATACTGTACAAGCGTCCGAGCTGGTTGCGTAACCAATTTTGTGGCGGACACCAGTTGAGTAACTATAGAGCTGTATATGTTATTTTGGTAGCGGTGAATGGTTCCGCCTCCGTGGTGTCCCGGTGTAATATAGCCCTAAAAAAGATACACACTCCTGACACTGTTATAAGCAGGTGGTGCCACTTAACTCACATAAGATGGATCATAAAATGCTCGTCGTCGTGAAAAAGACTTACTCTTGTCTAGTCTGTTTCATGTAGGTAACAGCATTATTTCCTATTATGTTATTGATAATTTTTATTTACTTTAAATATGTTAATAACACTGTCTTACATCTTATATTTTATATCCGCTAATTTTGATAAAAAACACGCTAAAGGTTGTTTAATAAAACCGCACCCTGCTTGTCATTCCGATGCTCACTCGATACAGAAGTGTACGCACTAGCTCCAAGACGATTATTGTCTCTGTCGTTAATTAATTCATCAGAGATTATGAATGAAGTGCGTCACACCTTTCGAATCTATTTTGCTATTTATAGTTCGTATGAGGTAAAGTCGTTTAATGTATTTTACGTAGGTACTACCTACGCAACTCTGTAGATACCTTCTTCTTCTTCGTTACACTCTTGGCAGAGCGATCGTGGTCATCACGAAGTGACATCTTTTGGGGCAGATGTGATTCGCCCACGAGCATTCGCCACTTTTCCCTGCTGGCCGAAAGTCTGGTACACTCGTTCATTGGACCGCCCACAGCAGACTTAATTTGGTCGGTCCATCGCATGGGCGGCCTGCCTCGCCCTCTGGTACATACCCAGTACCCAATATTATTAAAGAATTTTTGAATTATTTTAGTTTCTGCATTGATTAATTGACTTTATTATTTAGAAAGAAAGAAAATATATTTATTTGGTTCAAAAACATATTTACAAACACAAAAAATAATCATCCACATAGACATAAACTTTGAACCAAAAGGTGCTCAGCTTTATGTTGTGAAACTAGCCACTGGTATTCTGCAGACACCTATGAGTTGGTTGCTACGCAAGTAAACATAACAAACAATTTGTTATGTTTTTAAAGTGATAACTCTCACTTCTAGGATTAATACCTACACAAATAAAATTTGAAAACAAAATTTTATGAATGATGCGGGACTCGAACCCACGACCTCTCGCATTCCGTGCGAGTGCTCTTCCAACTGAGTTAACTGTTCGAGTGACGCATCGTCATAAAATCTTGTATGCTTTGTTCAACTCTCAGGATGTGTTTTCATCTACAGGATCAACTTTACAGTTGATAACGTGCTCAAACAATCATCAAAGTTTGAGCGCTTTCGCACTACGTCCGATCTGTATCCGTGAAAACACGGTCCGAAGTATCCGTAGAACTATTTCTATGCTAGTTTGCGCACTGGATACGGCTTCCGTCATCCGATTTCTTTCCGTCAACTGTTAGAAATAGTTCTACCTCTACACCCGACCGTATTTTCACGGGCACGGACCGGATTCGGATCGGACGTTCAGAGTGCAAAAGCGCTCTGAACGTTGGCCACGTAGGTACGTTTGTAGGGACAAAATATGTTTTATTTTTTGAATTTATAATTATGAAGGTACTTACATTAATTTGACGGTTTATAAAATCGGCAATTTGGCAACGCTCTTTTGATTGTGACACGACAGTTTGGGTCGCGGTAATCACACACCATCAGATGATGAACCCTATGTTTTTTCTATGGATAAGGAGGACAAACGAGCGTACGTGTTACCTAATGATGAGTGATCACTGCCGCCAATATTCTCCTGCAACCAGAGGCATCACAGGAGCATTGTCAGCCTTTTGTTAGCTTGTTTGTCTTCATTGTAAAATATATATAGTATAGTAATAGCACAGAGTTGGGATGGATACTTACGTAATGGCGGTTTTGTCAGTTGCTTTTCGACAATATTCTGTACAGACTGTAGCGGGGACTCAGACAAGGAGATGCCATATCGCCAAAGCTGTTTACCGCTGCGTTGAAAGATGTTTTATGCTTCTCGAATTTCCAATCCAGAAGATTGGGATATGAGGGACTGGGCATCAATATCAACGGCGAATACATCACTCACCTTCGATTCGCAGACGATATCGTAATCATGGCCGAGACCATGGAAGTCTTAATATGTATTTATGTATGTTTAAGTAAGTATATTGTATTAAATATATCGTTGTCTTGTACCCTTAGTACAGGCTATGCCTAGTTTGGGACAAGATAATTTGTGTAAGTGTGTGTCAATATTATATTATTATTATTATACGCTCGATGTCCTCAATCCAGCTTCCCAAGTAGTAGGTCTCATAATGAACATGGACTAGACGAAGATCAAATGTCCTTATCGCACCTACGCCCGTAACGTACGTGTACCTTGGACACACAATCCAAACTCGTCGAATCCATGGTGGTAGCCGGATGGGCAGCGTTAGGGAAACTCCATAAAATCTTCTCGTCCCAAATACCACAGTATCTAGAAGATTTTCAACCAATGGTGGCGTTGCCAGTGATGACTTACAGTACGCAGGCTATGGGCCTGATGGATGTTGACCGAAGATCTGGTCAAGATCGCCGGAGTAGGTTGGATGAGGGCAGTGCAGGACCGATCGTCGTGGAGATATTTGGGGGAGGCCTTTGTCCAGCAGTGGTCGTCTTCCGGCTGATGATGATACTATATATATGCCACTTCACAAACCTGAACTTCAGATTGGCGTGTCCATCATACTACTCTGTAATTCAAGCCCACCGAAACTTTGCAATGGTACTAGATTGCGTGTAATATCATTACAAAGAAACATCAAAGAAGTGTGGAATCGGAATGGAATCGGATGTGGAAAAGGTGAGTTAGTATTTCTACCACGAATTCCCATTATACCGTCAAATTATCCTTTTCAATTCAAAAGACTTTTCCTGTCAACGTCATCGTTTCTATGACAATCAATAAGGAAAATGTTGAGCTGGCATAGATTTAATTAAGGGTTGATAAAGCAACTAGTCCTTAAATGGATGAATCCATGGGCAGCTATAGAACGTGACATGTTCACGTGCGAGGGATTTCTGTATAGAGATTAATACAAAGGCAAAAAATAAATAAGCAAACCAAAATAAAATATTCAAACAAAAAAATATTAATAATAATAAACATAGATCCAAAAAGAAAAAGTTTCAACTAAGCATGAAGTATTTACTTAGAAATAAGACAAAATTATTGATTTTTCGTAAAACAGCAGTGAGCACACTTTTATTTCTTAATGATTACAGCTAGTTTTGAATTAAACTATTTGAATTTGAATAGTTTTTTAATACAAATAGCAGATATGGTAATAAATACACAATCAGACTTTCATAATTTATATTTTATGAGACCAAAATTAAACTGAAAATTAAAGGTGTATTCTTACACATCTTTACACACATCTTACATATATTAATAGTTTACACCTCGAAGGCTTTACGAACTAATGCCAGGTATCATCTATGAATCCTCACGCTTCTTCAAGTGCCTCTAGGATAACTCCATTCGCATATTCATGACGTTTTCTTTAGACGCACACTTAAGGACTGCGATACCTCTGTTCTCGAAGTCAGATAGACAGTCATTTCTTGACGAATCCCTTTTGATTGCCTAATTGAATATGTCTGGGTTCTCTCTCAAAAGCTTGGCATCATCAGGGCAGTACATAACAAGGTTGCTGACAGTACAAGGACGTTCACAACACTCGGTAGCGACTTGCCTTCGCATGCGCCTCCAGCGCCCGTCTGACATAAGTCGCTTTTCATTGACACTCTTCTTTAAATCTCTGGGTGATAGTTTCTCTGTGAACAAAAGGCAACGTACTTGTAGTTTTATAACAACGTGTAATTATACTGCGGATCATGGCTTACTGGGAATAACAATATAATAGTAACAGACAAATATGATTGATATAAAGAAAAAGGTGACATACGAGTATAGATAGATAGACCACGAACGTACAACAAAGATAACTACTTATAAAAGTATGCGCCGATCTCTATATATCTATTCAAACAAACAAACAAACAAAAACATTTTTATTTCGTAGGTAAATTGCATTACACTTGAAAAATGATATTTTTTCTTACAGCTCGTTCGGAAGGCAGATTTAGTTAGAGAAGAACGAGCAAGAAACTCTAAGGTTGCTCTTTTCAAAACAGAATGGTATTACAAGTTCTTATTTTCAATTAAATTTACAAATCATTTCAATAACAATATATGCAAAGTGATGCAACAAAATACAAAAACGTCAATTACTAAATGCCTACACGAGTAATTAAAAACAATGAAAATTAATAAGTAAAAACATAGTCATAGTTATTGAGTAGGTACATACTTAAATTAAAAATTCAATAGATGCATCAATACCGTAAACGGTATGTGTGGATTGATGCATATTGATGATGTAAGATGATTTTATTTATAAAATAAAGGCATTATGCGAGCATTTTAGTAGCTATTTTATAAAAAAAAATATAATAACATTAATTAAAAAAAAAGGGAAAAGAAAACATAAATCAGATTTCCCGGTGAGAGGATCATCCAGCCACCACAAGCAGCGCCTGTTCACGAGCATGACGCATGGACCAGCCATCTCCTCCCTCGACCATATTTTAGGGAAGGGAACGATCCGCCCCACGTCGCCGCCACAAGCAGTGGCATTAAGCGAGCATTCAACAACTTAAGCGGGAAAAGCATAATATGGATATATTGAGTAGATTGATTGCATATTGCTGTTCCGGATAGGTACGTATGGTGCCGACGTTGGCCGCCGTTGCTGATGGTGCCGACTGCACGCACCATCTTGTTAAGCCAGACAGCGGTGACGCGTGCACTTCGATACGAATTAGCCTCACAGACGGATCTGTTTTGTTACACTCAGGGTTAATTCACGAGAGTAGCATTATTTATAATATGTAAAAACTTTAAAGATTAAATATTATAATGTATGTACCTCTGTCGCATTGCAATATTCTGTAATGATAGTGAGTATTCTAATAAAATAAATAAATGACTGCTTAAATAAATGTCGATAGCTCAAATATTAGTTCTTTAATATTAAGTTTAATAGATATGTTAGCTCGATACGATATATTTGCAAGAATTTCCTAGTTGGAAATTCTTGCGTTTGAATTTTAACATATACGAGATACAACAATATAATTTTTTTTAAATTAATTACCTAAAAAATAGTATACCTACCAACCATTATGGAGGTTTCTCTCTTCACAATTTTGTAGACATTGTTGCAAATGTTGTCGATGATAGACGAGAGCCATTTACTGCAGGTGTACACTCGGTCGGACATTCTGTAGGTCTCCGTGTCGCCGTGCTCGGATGCCCACATAGGGCTGATGTTTCGAAGAATTATTATCACGATGTACACCTTTAAAGAAAAAAGTGAAATTAAAGAATTTCTTAACAATGAGTGGCAGCTATTATGTCGCTTTTAGTATACTATGTGCCGCTATCACTTAACACTATTGAAGCTTTTCAAATAACACGTCTTGACCATAAAGGTCGCATAAAATTTAAGTGCACTGCCTCGTCGACAAACATTACTAAAGAGTTCCTACATTCCTACTAACCGGAAAATACCAAATGGTGGGCAGGCCAACGCAAGTTGTTGAAACTGAAGACGAATTGGCATGGACAAGGATTAAAGGAAACTATTGGAGAAAGCTTTTGCCTAAAGGCACACTGAACTTACAGCGAGATAACCTGTATTCCAACTAATAATTATAGTCAAGAGTTCAGAATAAAGGGAGTAAAAGACCAAAAATATACTAAACAATATAAAAATATGCAGGGCAGTTCGAATGGCTTGGGATCCAGTAATATTTGTTGGGAGATAGGACTCAGATAACTACCTGAGCTGACGCTTCTACATTGTGTAGGTCTGTCAAACGATCTTATTTATACCCAGTTGCGGATATGATCACTTTATCACCAAGTAAACCAGTCGCATGTCTGCTCTCATTTTCCACAAAAAAAACTATCTTTGATTCCAGTTGGCAATTACTTGATAAAATAACCAACTACTTTGGCAAATAGAAGATAATTCAAAATCCTTCACTTTTGAATATTCAATACAAGGTAATATTTAAAAACAACACTAACGCCCTCAGCTTTCAAATGAAACAATGAGCCAAACTAAGTTACGTTAAATATAAATTTAATGCTCAACCTACAAAATATTTGACTTCCATTTTAGACTACTTCACTAACAGCACAATGAATGTTTAATCACTTTAATAGTTACCTAATAACTGCTCTCTCACAATTGTTCCGTACTAAAATAACCTCTGTAGTCCACATTACGGAATTACTCAAAACTTGTTTATATCGATAACATCATATACAAAATATTGTCACGGCTATAAGATAATGACTATTCTCACAAGTAACATGCATTACGAATTATGGAGGCGGAGATAATAATTATTTATATGTATTATAGTATGAAAAAAATATTTAATAAATGATGTTTACTCTGGTATTCTACTGCCTTTGACATTCACCAAATGAGTACCCACTACCCAGTTACCCACTGAGGTATTATAACATGTACTTAGATCTTATTTTGTGAAACTGTAAAATGTTTGATTTGTGTATGTCCGATATGGCCTTGAATGGTGTAACTTTAATTAAAGTATTCTTTTTCAAGAATCATCATTCTTTTTTAAATCGAGAAAATATGTTACTAAACTGCCGTTAATCGTTAAGGTTTTCGACAAAATATTAAAATAATTCCAATTTTACTTACGTGTGTGTAAGTGTCTGTGTAGTTGTTACTCAACCAACTCAGTTATAGCAACTATTTGATTTTTTTTTGAGTAGACTCCATGGCTGGCCACTGAAGTCACATGCCTTCCTCACCAGGGTGTTAGGGTGGAGGGTCACCTTATTGAAAAAGCGTGGTGAACGATGTTTGAAATATTGGGTGGCAGCTCAATAACTACGTTCTGACAAAACTTGCAATAATAATTAATTTATTCTGTACACAGAGCAGGCGGCATGGATGAGCGTGCGCAAACACGCCGCTTGATCATGTCCTATATGACCGGACGTGACCTATTTGATATTTAAAGTTTTATTTATGTAATTATTAATTATATTAAGTTATATGACTCATACCATATTTCAACGTTTATTTAATTTTTCGGCTCAACATGTACTTACATAATATGATTAAGTACGTAAAGACGGATATATTAATAGTTATAATTAAGGCTTATTATAATTGTCAAGGGTCTCTTGTAACGGTAACCATAATATAATAAAACTAATTGTATAAACTGACACGGAGAGTTAAGCTCAAAATATTCCAGTCCAACGTGAAGACCGGTATTGCTGTATGGGTGTGAGACGCAGAAGGCCACCAAGCCCATCTCTCATTAACTTCAGGTTTTCGTTAACCGATGCCTTCGCAATATCCTCGGTATTCACTGGCCCTACAAAATTTCCAACAATCACCTCTGGCAACGATATCATGAAGTCTCAATCGACCAACAGATAAAACGTCGCAAATGGAACTTGGCTAAGCCACACACTCCGGAGGGATCCCAACCATATACCGAGGCAACCCCTAGACTGGAAGCCTCAAGGAAAACGCAAACGTGGCCGTCCAAAGCAAACCTGTCGTCGAACTGTCATTGAGGAAGCGAAAGATATCGGAAAGACCTGGAGTGAAATCATGCACTGTGCACTGTGGATGCCCTCTGCCCCAGCTCGGGGATACAGGAACTTGAATAGTAAATGAATGAATTGAATAAAATAATTAAGATGACTTATTAGGTATTTTTTTTTAAGTAGATACCCCCGGTCAATGCATGGTATTAAGAGGAAACATTAGTACCCATTTTGCATACAAACGTTCTCGACTCTTATCTTTGTTTGTTTTAACCAGGCTTGACTTAGGGCTCTTGACTTGACTATCCATCTATTTTTAAATAAGATCATTTGACATCTTTGAATCTGTTCTGTCTTTTTTGATATTTTTGTTCTTGTTAGACGCTAGGTTACTTCAAAAGTGCTTAAAACGACTTAATCATATACACCCCAAACAGTGCCTTAGTGAAAAAATTAAACACAATTCGTCACAGAATATTATAATCATCCCATTCATTTTCTAAAATTTCTTAACAATTAGTTAATTTTTGGAAGACGAAAATTTTTTACACATGATTTTAATTTGGAGCTGCAGTTGTCGTTATCGCACTGATAATATTCTCGCCCTTTGTTGTTTTAGAATTCTTAAATCTAGAAAGTCGACAGATAATGTTTTCTATGGAATAGACGTGAAAAAAATTGCGGCCCCAATAATTCTGGGTATAAGATGCTCAGTAAGTGCGCGAATAAGGTGTATAATTTTTTGGGAATTTATCTTTAAGCCCAGTAGCGGCTCTAATCGTAATCATATTTTAACAATTTCAATCAAAAATGACATAAAAAAACCAGAGATGTAAAAGTTATGCAGGCCGCATTAGTACCTACCTGGCCATCAAAAGAGATATATATCATCATAGTGTAAATGTTTTTTTCATTGTAGACCCAAATTGGATTATTACGATGATCTCCAAGACTTTTCCTCTGACAGGCGTGTTAACGTTCATGTAAGTTTTAGTACAAATTAATTTTTACCAAAAGTTATACTCGCACCCGCGACTCTGGAGATGACGCCCCCAATGCTTTTACCACTCAGCAAAACTTCTGAATGGAGCTGGCTTAATAAGCCTCATATCAGATGTGTATATTCTTTGAAAATGTAATTTTAGAAGACAGCAAGGACTCGAAAATATTACTTATAGTCACACAAATATTTACAGTAAACTCAAATTTAAAGTGAGACCCCTTATAACTAGAATGATATCTAATTCAACAGAAACAGATATACTGTTTGATAGAAATAAATTGGAAATATGTCGGTCAAAATATTTACCCCGACGAATCAATGTCTAATCAATGTCGCCCATTTTGGACAAGGCTTGTGAAATATAGAACTCAATGGTGTGCTGGACGAGGCTTAGCCTAACAGCACACCGAGGTGAGGGACATGTTATTTAAGGAGAATATAATATGTTGATCTGTTTATTTCTTAAGATATTATTTATTTTAGTCTTGTATATCCCGTCTTGGAAATACATGGCTTTTATTATAAGTATATTATATTTATAAAAGTCTAAAGTGAAAATACTGTAGGTACTTATATATTCATAATTAAACACTCTTGTGTCGTAATTTTGTTCAAGTTAAATCATAGGATACGATATACCTTATCTATTTTTCGTACATCCTTGTGAGCAGTTAAGTGCACATGGCAACAACCGTATCAGAAGCGCCACGGCTGGCCGAGCATTCGTGACAGATCTTAAAATAAACGGGCAGTAATTAACACAACTAAAAAACTCAACTTTTCTACTACACAACACAAACAAACTAACTTAACTTTTCTTGAAGGTACCCATGTCGTATCGTCCCGGAAACACCGGACAAGGAAGTTCATTCCACAACTTTGTAGTAGGTTTTTATATTTACTAAAACTGTGTTTGTTTATCGTAAACAACATATAAAAACAGTTGGACACATAAAAAAAATACAGGTTTCTTTAGGTACCTATTTAAAACCTCTTTTAAACACAATTAATATAATCGGTCTAATTCAACTATGTACAATGGCAGATTGATTCGAAATATCCAAAGTTCTACTTAACTTAGATACTTACTAGCCAAATTATTTACCAAACGTATAAATATAAATTCAGGCTTTTAAAAATACGAAAAATATGTTAAAACTTACTCAATAACATTTTGCAAATTATAAAACTGGTGTGAATATAGGTAGGGACATTTTGTTTGAAGGTAGGTTAGGTACTGTTTTTAGTATCTTGTTTGAAGTTTTTGGTTTTCTTTTTGTCTAATAAATTTAGTACTAAAACTCGTTCTGTAAAGTAATATGAGCAGCTTAGATTAAGGATTTGTCTCCACTGCAACTAGATACCGCCCTACCTAGTTATAGCTAATATTATCTTTTTTATTACGGCAACTTATTAGATGCTTGTGTACGTTGTGCGTTGGATCTTGACACTCAATGACATCATTGAAATTTTGTAACATACGCTTCGTGCTATTTTACAATGAAATTAATAAAATACAAAATACTTACTGATGATATGTGATCCCAGTGTCTTTCTTATTTCTTGTAGTATAATTTTTACAAAGATTTACTACGCAACCCGGTATTTTAGTTTCAATTATTAACAAAGTTTAACAGAACACACTAATGTGTAACTAACTAATGTTAGTCACACATTATTCGAGACTGGTTCAAGCACGCGCACTTGGGTGTAGTATTAGTTGCCGCACTTTGCGACTGCGGTATCTAGTTGAAACGCAGCATTTCCTAATCTAAGATGAGCAGTCATATTACTGCAACTTATCATTGAGTAAGTACATACAAGAGTGACCATTATTTCAATGAGCCAACTAACCCACCAATAACAAATGGATTTATTGAGGAGTTCTCACCTTCTGGCTTTATCACTAGATAGTCTTTGGTTGAACGTTTAATAAAAAAAAAAAAAACAAATTTATGAACTCATGTTACAACAAATATCGATCATAGCTGAGCCAATTTGAATTCGGTTTTCATCAATGTAATCCAGGCCTGCTAATCCAGGTGTCAATAATATTGGGGCTACTGAAAACCAGTGCTACATTGGCGCCACGCTTGTGGCGCCGTTGCAGCTTACTATTGAGTGAGCTCCATTTGGTGACATTCACTGCCGCACAGTACCTATTTTTTCGCTTTTAGTAATAAATTGTATTATTTAATTGTATTTATTAGTTACTTCTAAGAATTTATTACTCATTCTGGCTTGTAATTTTAAATTGTGGTGGTGTTTGTTATCAATAAATTTTTATCCTATTCTATTCTATTAAAGTTGCTCTTAATAGTGATTTTCATTATTATAACACTAGTAATAAGGGATTGCTTATAACTAATTCTAGTAACTCTTTAAGAGTAAATGTATACACTTCTATAATAAAGTCCCAGCCACTGTTCAGGCATTATCTATAACTAAATTTAAATGTTTTATAAAAAAAATGGCTCTGTCGTAAATCATATTACTCCACAGCTGAATATCTAAATGATCGGACAGCCAGGGACTACATTGTGATTATTTTATAGCGATAGAAATGACTGTACAATATTGTATATTTTTATTGAAAAGAGCGCAAAAAAGAATGCTGGGAGAGTTTGTTGCGCCGCTTCTTCTCTCTCAAAGCGCCATTTGTTTTCGAAGCGGTAGCAGTATCTAGTATATTAGAAATGACATCAAAAATAATTCTAAAGTAATCAATTTTGAGAAAATGAATGCCTTTTATGCCTTTTAAATGTAGCAAACTTGCTTTAGCATTTAGTGTCAGTTTCATTAAAATCGGTTCACAAACAAACTAATTGAACTAACCTTAATTTGTTGTTGCCCATAATGATGTATCTATTACTACTATCTACGAGACATCCTCGAGCCGGCGCCACAGATAAAACTATATTTGATTGCAACTCATAGTGATTGACCACCAAAATACATATAAATTAAAATTATTTTAATAAATTCAATAATAATATTACGTGGCCATTACTTAAAATATATAAATTGTTCTATTTTAAGTACCACTGTGTTTACTTTTATTAAATGCGTAGATAATATACAACAATAGGCCTCACTTAAATATCGCCTAAAAAATCAAAATATATCCTATTTAATATAATAAAAAATATCTTTTAAAACTCCCATTTATAGTTCCCACTCCCAGGATTCAATATTTTTGGTTTCTTCTCTTTTTCTACTATTTTTAGACGGTCACTTTTAAGACCTATAATAACACAAGGAACCGTCTTGTATACGGCTGCTGTCAACAGATCGACTTGGTACCTACTGAAAATCAGTATTGGAATTGGGGTGATCCTTATTTCAATTCTAAAAAAGCTGAGTGGGTGTCCTTTTCATGACATTTTTAATTTGTTAATTTTACTTTGTATATAATATGTTTTGTGTTGTCATGAATAAATGCATACTTTACTTTACTTGTAATATACTCTCCAGCCAACAATGGCATTCCTTTTTGAACAGTTACATAAAGTCCTTTTCCGTACTAAAGTCTCCCATTGATCTCCAAATCATCCAATGAAACCGAGAAGCACTTGCCGTCATAAGCACGATTTGTCATATTTTATTAATAGACACAAACTGTCTATCCTTGCCATTTCGTAGACGTGGCTCCTGGGTCCCATTTTTGGGTTTCAGGCTTTTCGTGCCTCCGGGATAACAGGGATGATAGTTGGGCAGGTTGTGCCCTGCTGATTAATACATGTATGACATTGTCCTAAATCATTCTCCCTATACATAATCCAGGTTTACGTGTAGTAGTCGCTACAGCTGCTAATATATCTTTTGTTTCTCTTGACCCATCTTCCTCGTTTCTTTTAGATCTCCTCGATGACATTAATATATGTATCCTCAATGATGGATCTGCCATAGAGTACCTTGTAGAGTTCTCCAACATAAAATATAAATGTGCCAGATCTCTCTCTTGCATCTTCTTCTCTAGTCTCCCTTCTTATTCTTTCTAATTCCAAACGAACCCCCCCCCCCCTTCTCCTTCTTCTTAAGTATCGAGTTGCTAATGCCAATTGGTATCAAATTTAATTGCTTTTGGAATCAGAGATAGGTCCATCTAATTGTCTTCAGATTTATTTCGAAATTCATTTCATTAATTTTACAAGCTGCTAACTCTTACATTCCTTTAAAATTAACTTCCTCCCCTCCTTGGTGGAATGCTGCATGGCGCGGATGGTATCCCTTCATTTGTAAATCCTCTACCGGTACCAAAAATACCCTTCTAAATATTCTCATTTTTTTTCTTGTAATCCTGTGTAACAAATTCATGGAGAACTGAAATTATTTTATACATCCATAAGCCTAGCAAGGATCCACTGGTCTCTTTCTCTTATCGTCCCATTTTTAATTATAAGTTCTGCCAAAATTATGGAGAATTTGGTAAAAAGCAGACTAGAATGTATAATAGAAAATAAAAAACTTCTTTCCAATAGCCAACATGGCTTCAGGAATACCTTTCCTAGCTGGATAGGGCACGCTGGGCAGCTGGAGCATCCTTACTTCTGAAGTTCACTTACCATTCTCTAGGTGCGAGCATATTATTGGGGTTTTCCTAGATGTCTCAGCAGCATATGATAACGTTCACACACAGTCAGAAAATGCAACATCTAAGTATTCCCTTAAAGATGAACATTTTCTGCTATATCCGTCCTGCATCAGGGCACCCTCCTCCCACCTCGACCTGTCTGGAAAGGCCTCCCACAAGGATCGATGTTAAGTCCACCATCCACCAAAATGACTGCATCGAATGGTCAAAGTCCTACCCTGATACGTTCAGTGGTTTTATCGTGAAACGTTTACGTCTCAAACAAATGTTATATTCATATTATGATAAGTTAACGTTGACGAAAGTTATTTGTGGTCGTTAATTATACTGCATTATTATTTATAGATCGTAACTTAAGATGGAACAGGGTGTTACTTAGCCTCGAGTTGTTGTTTGACCCATATTCAACGATAACGTCTGTGATTGTGAAGCAACTTAATGTAATTGTTATTATTGACACTATTTTGTTGTTGCCACGGCGAGCCCGAGATAAAATTGATACTATATTTGATACAACTACTACCAATACAAATAATAATGCCAAAAGAAACCGGAAAAAATATATATACACATACATTATTAATATATATATATGCACAATAATAATGTTAATTATTAATATATATATTTAACGTATGGCGACCACGTATCCAACCCACGAAAACACCCCAAATATGAAAACAGACACTGAAAGGCCTCGGCTCACAGTCCCCGGCGACCCCGCTCGTGGTGGTTACGGTAGCAGCCACATAAGCGACGGGGCAGGGGGCGGTGCAAAGAATCCCCGCGTTCAGCAACGCTACCACCAACGAAGACCATTGGCCCTGGCAACATATAATGTCAAAACACTGCGGACCGACGAGAAGTTGGAGGAACTGGCGGAAGCTCTGAGCAGGCTACGATGGGATGTCATCGGGTTATCGGAGGTCCGAAAAGAGGGAGAGGATTCCATAATCCAATATTCCGGACACCTGCTCTTTTTCCGGGAGGGGAAACAACTGTCCCAGGGTGGTGTCGGGTTCCTCGTGCACAAGTCTCTCGTCAGGAACGTAACTGAGGTGGCGAGCGTGTCGAATAAGGTAGCGTGCCTAATACTCAGAATAACACAACGGTATTCGCTGAAGGTCATTCAGGTTTATGATCCGACTTCGACACACTCAGACGAGAAGGTGGAATCCATGTATGAGGATCTCAACAGCCATTCGCACTCCTAAGACCCACTTCAACGTTGTCGTTCGTTGGGAGAATTTAACGCAAAACTGGGCAAACGTAGTGGCGATGAGTTCAGAGTGACGAAATTTGGTTATGGAAAACGGAACGCTCGAGGCCAGATCCTGGCTGACTTAATGGAGAGGGGGATACAGAACAACGCAAATGTACTAGAATCAGCCCCGATGGTGCCACCAAAAATGAGATTGACTTCATCATGTCGACCAAAAGTATTCAATGATGTCTCTGTGATAAACTCAGTGAAAACTGGAAGTGATCACCGCATAGTAAGAGGCACATTGAATATCAATCCAAAACTGGAGCGGTCTCGACTGGTGAAGTCTACGCTCCGGCCTGCACCCATCCAGATCCAAAACCCGGAAAACTTTCTACTCGAATTGCACAACCGCTTCGATGGCTCGGTGACTGCGCTGACGTGGACGAGTTTAATAACAGGTTCGTGGCAGCTGTTCAAACGGCAGGGTCTAATTTCTTTAAGGCCAGCCGTTCAAAAAAACCGTAAAAATCTCAGACTCTACCCTCAAATTGATCGATGTAAGACGCCAAATGGCCCTTCAGTTCTAGTATAGGCAGCTAAATAGACAAATCTCCAAGTCATATACATCAGCAATAGAGCGTAACAAAGGCTCCAGAGTATTTGCACGAGATTTGTCTAACCAAAGATTTGAGAACCAAAGTCACTGACATAGCCCAAATGATTGCAAAACTGAAGTGGCAGTGGGCAGGGCACATAACTCGGCGGACAGATGGCCGTTAGGGCAGTAAGGTCCTCGAATGAAGACCACGTACCGGAAGGCGTAGTGTTTGTAGACCCCACACAAGATGGACCGATGATCTGGTCAAGATCGCCGGAGTAGGTTGGATGACGGCAGCGCAGGACGCTTGGTCATGGCGATCTTTGGGGGGCCTTTGTCACGCAGTGGACGTCGTCCGGCTGAAATGATGATGATGACCACGTACCCGAAGACGCACGTGTTGGTATGATGATGATATTTAACGTAATTTTTCTTCAATACGCTTGGGCACACACAGCTCCATCTTTCGATGTGAGTGTGTAGCCATCAAGGAAGCTGCTAACGCAGTTTTGCCGTCATTCTGGTCTGGCGCACCCCAGTATCAGCTCGATCCATTTGACCGCATGCAACGCAGAGCGGCTAGAATTGTCGGAGACCCAGTGCTCTATGAACGGCTGGATCACTTGGCGTTGCGTAGAGACGTCGCTTCATTGTGTGTCTTCTACTGCATTTATCACGGGGAGTGTACCAAAGAGTTGTTTTACCTGATTCCTGCCGCCGAATTCCACCTTTACACCACACGCCACAAATTAGGATATCATCCCCACCATCTGGATGTATGGCGGTTCTCCACAATGCGGTTTTCAAGGAGCCTTCTTACACGTACCTACTACAAAGCTGTGGACTGATCTTCCTCGTATGGTGTTACGACATGGTTACCTTCAAAAAGAAAAGGACTAAGAAAAAAGTATATGGCCAAAGAACCGGAATTCTCATGATAGTATGGCAGTACTAACAGCGCTGAAGCCTGAAGATTCACGACAAGGTGTATCACCTACAACTCGGCGGTAATATACGAATGTCACCAAGTTGCCTCTTATGTATCAAGGGACACAGCAGTTCGTTGAGTAATGATGCAGCGGATGAACTTGCAAGGCAGGTATCGCCAATCCAAGTGGATGGTCCATTGCCACACAGCGAAAGTGGAGAAAATGGATGGAATGAAATTAAAAAACCAAATTTCTTTTTGGTTTTTAATTTCATTCTATTTCCAAAACGGTTTGTGATCGATGAAATGGCAGCACAACCCCAAATAAAATGGGAAAGGGCCAGGCAAAGAAAAACTTTACAATTTTGATGTCTTTCTGACAACGAAGTATAATCCGACTATGTTTGAAAGCGAACAGTTACTTAAAACGTAGTGGATTTTGCCTATGTCCGTTTTCTTACAACATTATAGCCGTCACTTATCAATCTATCCATCACTGCACGTTTCATACAATCACTTTTTTCTTAGAGAGTTTTGCTAGGCTGGTAATCCTTATATGGAGCACATCACTAAGGGGGCTGTACCCGTCCATGAAGTACAATATTATTTGTATGAAAATTTAAATTAAGTACTATGAAACTTCATGGGCGTGAGTTGTTAAAAAACTTTTAATAAAATAGACAAATTATAGGTATATTATGAGCTGAAATCTGCCCACATCGAGGATACTAGATTATAGTTAAACACGCCGGTACTAAGCAGGAAGCAGTGGGCTCACCATTCCTTTAAAACACTGCGATAATCCATATAGCCCTGGACAGAGATATCAAAGCTAAGAGTGCAGATTTAGAACAAAACTTCATATTGTTGCGTAGCAATCCTTCGAAGTATATGACGAGAGTTGTCAAACTTCAAGACATTGTTAATTTCAACAGCTCCGTCAGCAATACTCGTAGCTCAGCGGAAAAGTGTTTACTTTAGACGCTGTATACCCGGGTTCAATACACCTACCAGTGTATGGATTTTTTTGGGTTTTGTAAAGTTAAAGGAAATTTCTAGTAAGTTCAGGATCAAATCGAACAGAAAAAAAGGGATGGAAAATGTGTAAGCAGGATAAAAATAGTTAAAAGAATTTTCTAGTACAATTTTAATTTAAAGATGGAATGGGAGAATCATTTTGAAAATAGAACGGTTCCGGGGGTATATAAGCCGTACTAAGCGTGGCCTACGGCAGTTCTAGTTCTGACTCGAAAGTGTAAAGAAGAAGAAGAAGAAGAAGAAAAGAAGAAGCAGTGAAAAGTGGAAGTGTTCCAAGAAGAAGAAGATAGAAGAGACTTATTGTTCGGTGCGGTGTGACGCGTTGAAGGTACCGCCGCCCACAAGAGGAAGAGCGGCAGACCGGCGAAGCGCAAGTTCAGAAAAAGTGAACGCAAATAAAGACTCGTTCCTATAAGCGGAGTATTATTTCCAATCCCTGACCCACCCCCGTGTCAATATTATTACTAAGACTTAAAATATAACACAACTTAAAGCAAAATATTTGTAACGAATTCTATGGTCAGAACAGCTACAAATCTATAATGGTAGTTAGTTACATAACGGGCAAATGCTGTACCCGAGCTATGAGTGCACATAATTATTGTTGTTTGTAAATACAGTAAACTAATAATGATTTTAACACGAATACCTTCCGACTTCACCACATACATAACATCAGCAGCAGATACAAAAGCATTGCATTAGGAAATATTTAGCATAAAAATGATTCTTGTTCAAGCTAATGAGGAAGGACCATTGTATGTTTATGTTACAGCAAGGCTTAGCAGTTAGCACACATCATTTAGATAATTTATTGTTTGAGTCTAAAGTGAAAATGACGATAACCAGATATCGCGACGGTGTTGATCAGCGATAACGTACGCTCACCTATCAGCCGATATTGTTTTGTGCAAATGTGTAATGAGATTGTTGTTAACTATTATGATTTTCTAAAATGGCTTATTGGATCGCATATTTAGTTTTAGTTACTTTGTCTTGTGCACAACCAAGTGAGGAGGAAGGTATTTATTAATCTTAATTATTTATTTTATCGTTCTAATTAAAAGATATATTTGGTATCATCGGAAATGTGTTTTCTGCGTAGTTACGTAGGTACCTCCTTTCCTTCGTTAACGAAACCAACTTCTAAAGAATGCATAAACTTTTATGCTAAAATCACCTCACCGTTGTTACTTATTTCGACAAGACATAATATTGTGAAATAATTCATAAGACCTAACATTTTCATACTAGATAGATACCTACTTACTAACATACAAATATTTGACAACTGCAGAGCTGAATGAGAACATACATAATATATAGTAGCTGATCATAAATATAACTCTTATTCAAAACAAAACAATGTTTTTACTACTTACATTACGTAATATGACTACATGGGGTCAGAATATCACAAGGAAATGTACATACCTACCCAGAATAATGGCAGCATTTCCGCGTTGGATACCTACCTAGGAATATTTTTATTTTAATTTCTAATGATTGTACTACACCTCTGATTAAAAATCAATATAAATGCTATATTTTTCCATTATTTAGTGATGTCCAACACAAAAAAAAAACCCGAGTTATGTGTTACTTAACCGATTACCGACATCGATTCCTAGAAGAATAAGGAATAGTGTAGATAAGCTTAGCACTAAACGACAAGGTACCAAACAATTTATAGAACCACGTGAATCGCGTGTTACAGTGTTACAATATAATGTATTTCAGATGCATGTCCTGGGTTCTGTTCGGGTGAAGCATACGACTGTATAGAAGGCGACTGTTATTGCGCGCCGGGCTTCATACCGAACTACTATCAAACACGATGTATTGAATGTCCAGGTATTCCATGTACAAATATATATTAGTTTTATAATGTCTCATGGCTGTATCCTGATAGGCTCAAAGTATGAGTAGGATTATTATTAGGAGTAGTAGTGCCATGTTGGATCCTCACGGACACAACCGAATTTGGCCGGCACGCCCGGAGAAATACCACTCCCCCACTCGAAACCTACAAATAACAGCACCGACGGTACCAAGCTAACTAGTCCTGGAGAGTCCGTCCCTGGCGTCCACAATTAGGGCCTGTTCCTCCTAGTGATTGCCCAGGCTGCCCCGGGTCTGGAGGGGGCAAACCTGTGCTGACTCGGGGCAAACAGAGCAGGAGGCTCAAACCAACCTCCTCTACATACGCTGTGGACTTTTGTGACATCAGGCGGCTCCTCTCAGATTTAAATGCCGTCAACTTTTACCTGGGGCTGGCGAAGCCGGCCCTGCTCTTTTTAACAGAGACACAGATATCCTCTCTGGCTGATTCATCTTACCTTTCATACCCAGAGTATAATTTGGAACACTCCTTTATACCGCGAGCTGGCGTGTGCGTTTACGTCAGGGAGGATGTCTGATGTCGACGCCTGAGTTTTCTTGAAGGACTGGACCTATCCATCATCTGGCTGCGTGTAGACTGCGACGACCATCCGCGAATCAACGCATGCCTGTATAGGTCCCATAGCGGTAACGCAGACACTGACAGGCTCTTCGAACACATCCAAATGGCTACAGATTCCGTGTTGGAGCAGATCCCCACTGCAGAGGTCGTGTTTCTTGGCGATTTTAACGCCCTCCACGCCGAATGGCTAGGCTCACGTACCACCGATCATACAGGGAGATCTGTTCACGACTTCGACTTAGCATAAAAGCCAAAGCGTATCCCAGATGTGGAACATCATACACCTTCACTGTTGGACCTTCTGTTGACCTTACATCCGGGCGGCTACCTGGTTTCCGTTGACCCTCCTCTGGGGTCGTCGGACCACTGCCTGATCCGGAGCACCGTGCCGATCACGCGCCTAACACGGCCGCGCTTGTGCAGAGTGGGACGAGATGCGGTATTTTTTTTACATCCTACCCGTGGAGGCATATCTGTTTTTCGCTGGGTGATCCAGATGCCGCTGAAGACGCTGTTGCTGATGTGGTACTGCAAGGTATGGAACTCCTCATTCCATGAGATTTTTATTTGAGAATGTCTGTGTTTTAATCGACCTTGTCAAATCGTTGTCTGAATCTAGCTCAGTTGGAGACGTAATTTGGTAGTCAGGATCTTTTACGTCTTTTAGTCCGATTAAAAAACATTCTTAGTACAAATAAACGCAAAATTCTATTACTGTTTTTGTTCAAATAAAGGAGTCTTGAAATGGTCTTTAATTCAATGTCACTGAGCTTCTCGCCTTTTTTTATAATTTTAATTAATTTCAGTCTTTTCTTGTTATTTTTAGTTTTTAACTTAAAGTTAGGATGATTTCAATAAATGTATCTGAAAGCGAAACAAGCTATAAGACCATGCACATTATTCAAATTGTGTTTTATGTTATTTTACACAAAGGTTGAAAAACCGTTATATATATATATATATAATAAACGATATAAACGATTGACGAAATATATATAAACGATTGGTTTTATTTATTAGTCCTTATAAAATTTGAATGGAGGCTATTTCAAGAATTTATATCAACAAAAACTATATATCATGACTATTATACACTGGCCGTCAAAAGTAAGTATCACACTTTTAAAATTGGGATAACGTTTTAAGTTCACAAGATATACTTTCGAAATAAAAAGGACTCAAAAGAGAATTTAATTGTGTACATAAAAACTTTATAGTCGGTAACCTTCTTTTAAGAATTGGCTGAAAAAAAACTTCAAAAACAAAGCCATTCCTTTTTCAAAGTGGACGTTTCCGAATTACAATTTTACCATTCACATTTTTCTTTCTGTTTTAAATTTTTTTCAAGATCGATGGGTCTTGTTTTAAAAATTTATGCTAAAAAGCTCATAACATTTATTTATCCTGCCTCTTTCAGTTGAAGAATGTCATGTCAAGAAGATCATGGCTTTTCTTGAACTAGGCATCAGTATGCGTCGCACTGCAAGAATGGTGGGTGTGACGGTACGAACGGTCCAGAAGGTAAAGCGAAGGTACGAAGAGACTGGACACCATCTGAGGAGACCTTGTAATAGCAGACCCAGGTGTACCAGTGCCCGAGAAGATCATTATATTATTTCCACTGTGTTAAGAAATCGCCACCGAAATGCAGTTGAAGTCCAGCAACAGCTACTTCAGACCCGGAGGGACTACATTAGTGACAGTACAGTGAGAAGAAGACTTTCTGAAGCAAATTTGAAACCCCGAAGACATGCGAGTGGCCCAAAACTCGAGAGACAGCATCGAGTAGCGAGACTGCGATACGCCCGTGAACACATCCCACTGGGATGAAGAAGAATGGTCAAGAACTTTGTTTGCAGATGAGTCTCGATTCTCCCTTTACACTTCTGATGGAAGGCGAAGTGTTTACAGGCGACCTGGTGAGCGATACCTTCAAGCCTGCATCTCAGAAAGAGTCCAATACGGTGGAGGCAGTGTACATGTATGGGCTGGCATATCTTCAGAAGGTCGCACAGAGCTAGTAGCCATAGAAAATGGCACCCTCACTGGGCAAAGATATGCTCAAGAGATTCTCAATGAGTATGCAGGGCCTTATTTAGCAAATATGGGTGATGGATCGATGCTGATGCATGATAATGCCCGGCCACACACGGCTCATATCGTACAAGAGTATATTCAGGAGGTCGGTATCAACGTGATGGCTTGGCCATCAAGAAGTCCTGATCTCAACCCGATTGAACCTGAACGCCTGGGATGAGCTTGGGAGGCTAGTAAGAAATCGCAGACCACCACCTACTACCCTCAGGGCACTCAAGCAGGCCCTGGTAGAAGAATGGGAGAATATTCCCCAACATCGGCTCCGAAACCTAGTGTTCAGTATGCCAAACCGGCTCGAAGCTGTAATCAGAGCTCGAGTAGGCAATACCAGTTATTAAAAATTAAATAACATGTAATACATTTTAGTAGAATTTTTTTACACTAAACTAAAAATGTCTATTTTCATTGTTTTATCTTTTTTAAGTAAAAATTTTACTAATGCATAATTTTAGTTTCTAAGAATTAAAGCCTATAAAATTTGCAACAAAATGTTTTTAATCTTAAATCTCTACCTTCTATAGTTAAGAAAAAAAAATTATTTGAAAAGTGTGATACTTACTTTTGCAGGCCAGTGTATTTATTTTAATGTCTTAGAAATATAGTCTAGAATCTAGACCATATTCCCTATATCCAGATTATTATGTTATAATAAATCTAGATGTATTTAGATGTATTATAAAAATAGCAACTTACGAAATATTGGGTAAAACTGTGAAATAAAAATTCTTAGCACTTCACTTTTACGTTGGCGGCCGATAAAGACTGAAATCCCCGCACCCTTTTTCCGTTAACCTTTGTATGCCAACATCCCATTGTCTTTGATCTTATTTGTACAGAATATATCGGACTTTTATTATAATTTCAAAGGAAAATAGCACTTCCAAATAACAAAATAAGGCGAGCAATCGTATGAGGTTTTGTGGATTTCGTCATTGGGCCATACGTACTGGTGGTGTCATGTTACGTTCCTCGAATTGGTACATGGACCGATGGAATACTAAATGTTAATGCAGTTCTTATGACAGCTGTTACTACGTGTGTATGGTCCGAGCTGCTATCTAAACTATGTAGTATACAGTACATCGAATATTTTATTACCATCTTTAGGCGATTATGAGAGTTTACCAGTGCTCAAAAAAACATAGAATTTGTTTGATTGAGTGAAAGGATGCCTGCAGTACGTACTTTTAGCATTCCAGTCACCTCCACACATAAACCTATGTCCTTATGTTTGAAAGTATATAGAGGACGTTTCATTTTCAAATTATATCTTGTTGGACAGTATAGATCTCCTAGTTTTAGAACTCCATTTTTCAGAGGCGTCATTACCGTCGTGGCTTACAATAATGATAGCATTTCCTGCACGAACTGTTCCATCTAAATGGGAAGTCGAGTATATGCAGTAATTATTTTTAGCTTTTGCAGTCTCGTGCCAGATTTTGGCGAGACATCACGTCCTGAGGATGCCTCGTGTAGAGGCGAAACAAGTCTAATTGTTCAAAGACAAATATTGGCGGAATTAACACTTAAGAAAACTCAAATAATTTGTATAATTATGGATTTCCGCAAAGTAACGCCTATATCAATAAATTTTCAAGGAAACAAACGATGTCGATGTAAATTCTACTAAATACGTTATAAATCTGACTGCGGTAATGCCTTAACCAATAGTTACCAGCAGGTACCTAAAGCGCTAATAATTAATTGTTTCAGGCTTAGGAGAGGCGTGCTACGGCCCCTGCTGTGGTGGAAATACAACATTACAATGCTGGCACGGAGTTTGTCAGACATGTTACAGCACTTTTGGCACCTGGATATGCAGGTTTAATTACGATTTAAATACATATTCTATTTGAGTGAGCAAGTTTTTGCAGCAAAAATTATTTTTATTGTTTTATTGTTGACTAGTCTCCGAACCTTTTTAAACCTACTCCTATTGCCTACTTCTTATCTCTTGTTAATACTGCTTCTCAATATTTTTTTCTTTTTAATTTACGGGCGCCGTAGCTAGTGAAATTACTAGGCAAATGAGACTTAACATCTTATGTCTCAAGGTGACGAGCGCAATTGTAGTGCCGCTCAGAAATTTTGGGTTTTTTTTAAGAATCTTGATGCATTGCAATGGGCATGGCCTATAAATTACTATCAGCTGAACGTACTGCTCGTCTCGTCCCTTCTTTTCATAAAAAAAACTTAAAAAATCGTTAAGAAATAGCCAAATAGCTATCCGATCCCTCTCCATGAAAATATAATCGAAGACGAACATGAAGCGAAGCCCCGTCCTCGCAATTCCAAGGGATCTATTGTCCTAGTATCCTTGCTGTAAAGGTGTACGAGATCGAATAATTCATGCTGATATTAAAAATATTTTGTAATTTAAGGACGCGTTCTAAAAACAGAGAGGTATCGAATCGCACCACTACACTGAAACCGCTCAAACACATACACGTACTTAAAGTTAATTGCGGGAATCAAATGAATTTGATACTTTAGTAAGTTTGAATTTTGTTTTTTTTTAATACCTATGTATTTTTGATAATTGGTTAATGTATTCGTTTAGCAGTTAAATATTAGAACTTTTGATGGCAATTCTGTCGCATAACGACGTGTACAGTAAACGCAGTTTTTTTTAAATCCAAGATGTCCGCCGCGAAAAATTATGATTTCAGCAATATGGGTATCGTATCCGAGGTTCTCGAGGGTGCAGAGAACGATTTTGGGATCATCTTTGAAATCCAAGATGGCCGCCGCGCAAAATTATTTTTTTCAACAATATGGCTATCGTATCGGAGGTTCGTGAGGGTGCAGAGAACGAATTTGTGATCTTTTAATAAATCCAAGATGGCCGCCCCGCAGAATTATGATTTCAACATTATGGATATCGAATCCGAGGTTCTCGAGGGCGCAGAGAAATAATTTGGGATCACTTTTTACATCCAAATTGGTTGCCGCGCAAAATTATGATTTCAACAATATCCAGGATATCGTATTCGAGGTTCTCGAGGGTGCAGAGAACGAATTTGGGATGATTTTTGAAGTGAAACTTCTTTGCCCGCATGAGGGTAAAATTTTTACGGATGAAACGGAATAAAGTGTCACGAAAATGAAGGACGTTTTTATACAAGAAGAGGGGAGGGAGATTGAGTCTGATTGAGATAGAGTGATAAAATTCGAATGTAGCATGAAGCAGACGGTACCGCTATGAAGTAAAACAACTTCACTACTAGCGTTGTATCATGCAGCTATAGCGCGCGGCAGCGAGTATGTAGAACATCTTCCCAACTAGCTTTGTATCGTGCAGGTTTAATGAATAATAATAATTAGTAAAACATCTAATAATTTCTAATATTGACAAAAATCAATTGGTTTAGAGAACAGATTAGGGTAATTATTAATATAAACGAGATTTAAGAATTGGTTTTCACAAATAAGTTTCACTTCTGACATGTGTACTTTGTACGCACGCCATTTTTTGTGTTGTCTGGTGCTTTGGACGTAGCTTCCCCCCAAAGGACACCTCCCCTAAAAGTGAAAAAAATACTGGAGACTTACCTTGTGGGGTATCATTGGATAGGTCTTCGAAAGTTAGATTCAGATTTGATACATGACATTTCCTTTGGTCTTTTGAAAATAATGCGGGATTAAGGAAGATATACGTTACATTTATGTAATAGTTTATAACTTATGATTACAATATCTATTGAAATAACTCTTCTTGACATAATATGGTGGTAATAATTGATAAGAAGGGTAGAGTTTCTTGTGGTTAATTTTTTTTTTGCATGTAGGGTATCATTATATAGGTCTTTCAAAATCAAATTTTTAGATTTTTTAATTAGATTGGTAACGGAATGTGTTTTGTAAATATTGTGGGTGAAAAGTCGAAACGTAAATATTTATATATTTAGGGAATGAATAATTAATTTAGCATGTGGGATATTGTTAGACAGGCTTCTTATAATATAATTTAAGTTTATGAATGAATTCTAATTTTGACGATGTAAATGACACTCATGAAGAAAATTTTGTAGATTTCATAGGCGCCATCATGTATTTCGATTTTGACCCGATATTGGTTATTTTTGACCCCACAAACCATGAAAATGACACCCATGAAGAGAAGTTGGTAAATTACATAGGCGCTATCTTGGATTTCGATTTTGACCCGATATTCGTTATTGTTGACCCCGA